>JBBPCZ010109167.1:0-10721 GCA_037974445.1 Brycinus macrolepidotus
CTGCTGTTATGAACTTTCTGAAATACTCCAGTGGAGTATGAAGCTCATCTGGAGGTGCAACACTCTGTCCTTTGAATTTGCACTCAGGGGTTTCAAAAGTTTTTTTTCCTCCAAGAAAATCCTTTTTTTTTCCTCCAAGAAAATCCTTTTTTTTTCTCCAGGAAAATTCTTGTTTTGCCATCTGGGGTTTGGTTGCAGGACATCATCTAAATCACTTGATTCACTATTGTCCGAATTGTCAGATTCCATGTTTTTGTTGCTGGGAGTATAATCAGGGTCTTCAGGGTCTTCATCTGAGCTATCTTCACATCCATCACATCCACATCCTTTTTTAAAATGGCTGCTTTTGTCTTCTGTGCTAACCAAGCACACCACCATTTTTTAAATGAGGCCACATGTGCACATATTCACAAACAGTCACATGACTACACCTAGGACGTTAAATGCATGTCACTTAGGGACTTCATGATGTCAGGTGAAGGGTAAATCTGTATAAGGAACTTTACAGACCATTTAAAGTGTTTGTGACACATACATCACCATGGGTTCTTATGGATGCAGCTGACAGATGCTTTCGCAGTTTAGTCTCATTTTAGCCCACCTGAATCACGCATATTCACTTAAATGAGCAACAACAAAGCTTTTATAAGATAATATCAGCAGCCCTTTTAAAACTACTGACCTAAATATGTGAGCATGTTTTAAAGACTTGAAATCATCTTACATTCACTCTTGATAGCTAGTCTACAGCCCATTACAGTGAGGTGAAGTTTCCACACGCTAGCAAGAGTGCAAGGATGGATCAAAAACTAGTTTGGCCATTTAAATTTTCTTTTTCTCTGGTATCCTCTGCCTGTGTCCATTTTTGTCAGTTTCTTGTATAAAGTTTGTCAAATATACAATTCTAAAATATTTCTGTCGGATTTGCACTGGTTTCTTCAAAATAGGAGTCCCACAGCGTCGGTCAGAGGATAATTATCTGTGACTGTATTACAGTAAAATAGGATGTTTTAGAGTAATGTAGATGTTTGGATCCTAAGTGTGTCTAATTTATTCAAGAATAAACTTACTTACGTAGTACATGTATTATTATCTTTATTACTTTAAGGTGAGTGGTGAAAAGAGACATTACATGGTCGCTGGAGTCCCCAAAGACGAGGAGGAGGGAAGAGGAGGAGGAGTGAGCGTGATACTGAAGAGCTTATCAGGCCTGCTTTTCAACAAATACTTTCTTTACTATTATATATGTATATGAAGTACAGCATCATCTAAACGTATAACACATTTCGCATCTGCACAAATAAAGAGCACTTGAGTGTATATAATTTTTAATTTTTTTCCGTAAAGGTCAACTTAATGGTAATTACTAAAATGTATGTTTGTGTTTGTTTTCCTGTTCTATTTAAATGATACACAGTTTCAGAGTTCCGTAGCTTATTCGCTGTTGAGGATAAGTAATGTAATTCTAATATGCACAATCACAATAAATCACACTCATTGCTAAACACATAACTTTTGAACAATACACGATAAATCTATTTAGAATATGTTTGCTAAGTGTCTTACAAAATTATGAATGTTCATACATTCATACTAGTTTTTCTCTATATTGGAATAGCTGTAAAATGTTAGAAAAGATTTTAAGAATTAGGTGATATTTGGGTGGCTTTTTTAAAAGACTGGTTAATATTGGACTTAATATCCATACTAACTTTAACATCATTTTAAAGAACTGGTTCTCCTGGTTACAGTGAGGTGGATATGTCATATTTGCTATGTATCATAATCACTTTTTTCTGTCAGCACACATTAGTGTCAAAATGGAAAAATGGAATTTCATTCAGGCCAGTAAGGGTCCAGCACAATCAGGGTGATAATGTATTTTTTTTCCTCGGCCACCACCCCCTCTTTTCAGAGAACAAGTTTATTTCTTTCATTTCAAAAAATTACAAATCATACATGTGACATGCATGGGGAGGGGTTTCCCTCATGATTCCTTTAACATCATGTGGCCTCAACATGTGGGATGTGCTGGACAAACTGGTCCAATCCATGGAGGCTCCACCTCACCACTTATAGGACTTAAATGATCTGCTGTAAAGGTCTTGGTGCCACCCACTTGCTGCCAAGGCATTAAATGATGCTGCATCCTTAAAGGATCTGGTTGCTAACGTCTTCATGCTGTCAAGGCATGGAGTCAGAGCTGTTTTGGCGGCACAAGAGGGAACTACACAATATTAGGCAGGTGGTTTTCTTGTTATGGCTCAGTGGTGTATGTGTAGCATGACATAATGCTTGGCAGAAATAATAAAAAACATGCAGTGGCAAGCTTCTTATTCATGGGTGGAAGCTTGCCATACACAAGACGGGTTCTCATAATGTATGACTAATTGAGATTTTCAAAAGCTTAGTGTGAGGTCTGTCGGGCACATTTCATTTATTACTCAGTTAGGCATACTTTATGTATTGCTCTGAACAAATGCTGAGGCCATTTTGATGCAGCAAAGAGGATCACACATTCCACTGGTGACCAGGTGCTATGCCTGTGACTGATGTGAGAAGAACTCTCCAGGTGCAAACCCCTGCAAAGCTGCTAGTTCTGGGAACATTCCTGGGTGTGTGTTCAGCAGTGTGCCCACTAGTAAATTAATGTCTTCACAGAAACTTTCAGTGTTTCCCTGGAGATGGCTGCTGCTCCAAGTTTCAAATCCGCTACCATCTTCCCAGTGCCAGAGAAATCCTCAGTCATCTGCCTTAATGACTTCTGCAAGGACAGCAGTGTCTCTATGAATGATAGCTAGACAAAAGGACTTCAGAAGGATGCGATCACTCCCCACTTCTCTACACATCAGCAGTGGAAACGTCACTGACAACCTTACATGGTCCCTGAACACCTCCTCCTTAGTGAAGGAGGCACAACAGAGTGACAAGGGTGGAGGTGCATGGACCCCTACACAATTAAGAGAGACCTGTAGCATCACTGATGGGAACTGTTCCAGCTCAGACAGGAAAGCACCAACAGGTGGTGAAGACAACCCAGTCCATCACTGGGCCAAGTTTTCCTGCCATCAAGGACGTCCATGCCAAGTAGTGTATAAGGAAGGCTGCAGCATCAGGAAGGACCTCTTTCACCCCTCACACGTACAGTTTACAGCCATGCCATCTGGAGGAAGGAGAGTCCAGGCCAAGTCATTGAGACTTATGCATGCAAGCAGTAAAACTGCTGAACAGATTCGCTTTGTAATTTTTATACTTTCAGACTAAACGGCTACCTCATCTTTTTTCCGTACTTTCAGTTGTTTGTCTTTTCACTAGAGACATTGCAGTTCACATAAATACATTAATCTATACACATTGCCTGCAGTATTTGACATTTAGCTATACTACTATAGACTATTACTAATTATTAATGCACTGATAAGAATACAGGCATAACAGCCGTTGCTGTTTTGGACCAAAAACTGGTCTACTTCTTCCCCAGCCCCATTTTACACCATCTAGTCTCTACTGTCCTGTTCTTATTAAATAAAAGTATACTGTATTGTGTTACTTGCGTATTAATATTGTACAGTTAGTTGACTGTCTGACAATAAAGCTGACTGTAACTTTATTCCTTGTGTTTTCCTAAACAGAGTTGAGCAGAATTCTTGGAAAAAGTACTAAGGGCTTACCATGGAATTTCCTGACCTATGTGTATTTAGTAATGTATTTTATTACATGCATAACAAAGTAATATATTCAGAATACATTTAGAATCCATCTTGCAGGGGAGAATTTTTCCAGTGTTGCAGTTTTTACTTAATTTACACTGTTTCTCAGTTTTACACAGTTTTACGCATGTGTTTCTTCTGCTAATATGTTTCATGAAAAATGTGTTTATTGTAATGAAATTCCAAACTTGTTAACATTTTTTGCTCTCATCACCTGCTCCAGCCCACTGCTGCTCCTGCAATCTTCTTAGTACAAGCCCAGTATCAGTGATAAACATATCACTTGCAAACATATCCAGTACTGAGAGACAGTTTAATTATCTATTGAAAATGCTCAGAAATGCTGATGTAAATAACCGACTCATCACGCTGCTTTATCAGTCTACTCACAGCTCTGGCAGTTCGTTTGTCAGTGTTTGTAAAGAATCCAAGTTTCTCCTTAGAGCCCATGGTTGTTATGTCCTGCACTGTGTGTAAACCAACTCACAAACAAGTAATTTACAGTAATAAACTAGTGTTGATGGTGCTTTTTTTATTTTTTTTTTATTTTTTAGAAATGTTCTCTATTCTAATGCTATTCACCTGAAAATGTAAAAAAGTAACTGTGTTCTGAATACTACCCTTTCAAAATGTGACATGGACTTAATACAGATGTTTAATGTTAGCATTCTAACATTGTGTTCCAAATATTTGGATTTCCGTTACATCCCAACCCTGTTCCTGAAGCAATTAAGACAGCGCTCCATTTTCTGAGCTTTTTGCGTTGTTTACAGCAGAATCTCATGTTTTCAGTTATCTGCAGCTTTCACTTGTTTGTTTGCAGCCCATTGGATTAGGATGCCGGTCTTAATGATGTGCTGAAATCTCATTTCCCCTTTCTCAGTGGATTCTCCCCCCCCCACCTCCAGGAAAAAGCCGCAATCTGCGAGTGTAAACATTGCTCATTTTCACGATAAGGCTGCCGCTCCGTTTTTCTGATCATAATCCATCGCAGGAAGTCATAAGGGCACACTCCCTTTTATCTGGCGTCTTGTAGTCTGAGAACCCCTGCTCTCAGCTGGGGCTTTTCCCCCTCATACCTGAAGCCCAACTGAAAAATAAATGGTTATTGTCTTCAATGTCATTTGGTCTGCAGAACAAAACAGCTCAAACATACATAGTAGATGGTGCAGGGGCAAAGCTGTCATATCCTCAAAAACTAGAAAGACCCTTTTCCGTAAAAAGCAAATGGTGCACTGGGCAAAAGAAGGGCCCCAGAAACTGTAGTATTATGTCAGACACAGCACAAGCATCCTTATCTCATCTGACTGACTGACTAACTGTCCTTCAGTAATTGCATTATTATCCACTCATTTGGCCAGACACTGTCCTCTAGGGCTTTAAAAGAGTGTAACATGTATGTTCTCAAGACGTGCAGCTCACTACTGCCACCTTTCCCTCAACATGACTAAACTCTGCTGTGGATCTGTGCAACTCATGCAAGCAACAAGTCCTGATGTGTGGCAAAAAATTAATTTCTCTGTTGAAAATGAAACTAATTTGAATTCAGTCATTCAAAACCGTTCGTATCCTTACAGGAGGTCATGACATAATGAGACAATCAGCTGAAACCTTTCATTTAAATTTCTTTCCTTTGAAGGCACCCAGTGGTAAAAGTACATTGCGAAAGAAACTGTGCTGTATTTTACCGGCATCTTTTCATCTCTGTACCCGTCCCGCATGCTGTACCTGTTCCAGAGTTCCTCTGTACCCATGACCAGGTCACATCAGAGTACTAATGGTGAAGAGGAGCCAGCGGGGCAATCTCTGTTTGGCATTCCTTGCAAGATATGCTACTCGTTAGGGCCTTCATTAAGAACAGCTTAGTCCACACGCTGATGGAGAGGCCATCAGACACAATTAGGCTCAAGCTGGCCTTCCACCTTCTTCAAAACCTTGTCCACAGCTATTTAATCCATTTCTTACACTAACAGATTAACAACTGACATGTGTGTGCCCTCTGCTGAAAATCTGATGTGTTCTGTTGTGTTGATGTATTACCACCAGGCACTCGACGTCCGTTTCTCCCCGGACACTTAACATAAGCTCCTTTTGGAACTAACATAAAGAGGTTTCTGCAAAAGCCTCTGGAAGCACAGTGAATGAACAAGAACCCTGATTGACGTTTTAGGTCATTTGTGTTTCTTTCTTATTTACATTCTATCATTGTTATTATTATTTTACTTTGAGGCAAAATAAATTTAAATACATATTTCATGCACATATTTTATGAGCTTTTGCCTTCGAACTTTGTACCTACACTCTACATTCTTAACATTTTCTTAGATACATTGCAGGTATACAGTTAATGAGACTGTAGCCCACCTCTTGCTATGATGGTCTTAAGGTGGTCTTTTTTCCATTCGTGAAAAAAGTGCAAGTTGGTTGTCAAATAGCTATAGATGGAATACAGTCAATAACCGTAATTGTAATTGTGACACACATAAAGTTCTATCAAAAATTGAATTAAATATAATTTGAAAATAGTATATAAGTTCCTAAATATGTTTAGACAATACATTGATCTAAAGGAATATTTGGAGAAAAATAAACACACATTTCTGCACTTACACAACACGTTACGAACAAACAAATTACTGTATCACATTCAAACCATTTATTCAAACAATTTACCTGTTGCACTGCAGTAACTTAAGATTCTTTTAAAAAAGCAGTGTAAGTGTAGCTCTTTTCCAGAGAATTGTAAATGAAGGAGGAAAATCCGTCCTTAAGCTCTAAGCTAAGAATCATTTATTTTAAAAACTATTAAAATACCATCCATTTTACTGTCCTGTCAGAGCTTCAATGCTTCAGAAGTGCTGCAGATTCACAAAGTCTTGTTAAACGTACTCTTTACGAATTCCTGGAGGTCCACTGGCAGTCTTGTACTCATCGTGCTGCTGGTGATACACCAGATGCGCACTGGCGTGGCCCATCCCGAGGCAGGACGCGAAGAACAGGAATGCCGCCACCACATGGAGAAACCCTGCGCCCCAGCCCACGAAGATTGCGTCTCCGAACTCAAAGCGAGGCGACACCTCTGGCACAGAGTGGTCGAAGAATTTCATCACCATATCATGGGCTGCGTAGGAGACGGGGACGAGTGCCGCAATGCCAGCCAGGCACCACAGAACTCCTGCTGTGATCTTCATCCCGCGCTTCACCCGCCAGCCCTCCTCCCCTTGGCAGCTCTTCACATGCTTGAATCCAGGGATGGCTAAGATGAGGCCCAGTAGAGACAAGGCATTGGACAAACACATGAGGACACGGGCCAGCATGATGTCCTTTGGGAGGCCCAGCAGGGTTTCATAGAGACGGCATTCTATGCCCCCCATCTCCTGCACCACACAGATCTCCCACAGGCCCATCTCATAGCTCTCCATGGTCAACAGCTCCGTTGACAGGCTTCGCCACTGGACCATGAGTGTGGCGGAGAGTGTGCTGAGCCAGGCCCCAAAGGCCACCACATATCCAAGCACCTCCAGAATACTGCTGCAGGGGTTATACATGGCTGGCCAAAGAGCTTCCTCCTGAGGTGAGAGATCAGGAGTTGAACGACAGAGAGAGAGAGGCAGAAAGAGAGAGAGGGAAAGGTGGAGACTGTGAAAGAAAGAGAGGCACCTAGGCCCTAAAACAGCAATGCCGTCTTCGTAACCTATTAGCGACCATCCACTTCAGCTCCAACTTCACAGTCCGTTAGTCTCCACTCAAAGGAGCCCACATCATTTCGGCTCAAGAGCTAGAACCCAAGGAGGAGGAGGAGAGAGGGAGTGATCAAGAGGGGGCACTCTACCATTAGCCCTGCCCTCCAGGCTCCATCCTAAAGAGAATGGGAGGAAAAAACACACGCAGGCCCTGCCCTGCCCATCCCAGACTGGACACCACATGGGATGCCATAAAAACATAGACAGGATGCAATTAAAATGCAGATTGTTGTGTTTTTTTTTTTTTTCAAAGAAAGTGGCCGCTTTCAGTAACTCACTTTAGTTTGCATATCTCCCTGGCAAGAGACGGTTTTGTGGGACATGAGGGGAAAACATGCTGTGTTGCCAAGAGTGGAGTGGAGAAGATAAACTCCTGTGAATGCCTTGCAGGCTGTCCCACGCACCAGAACGGAGCTGAGCGTGCAATACCCATTGCACCAGGAGCTTTTGATCGTTACTTATTTATTTACTTAGAACGAAATAGGTATATGTCATCGAACTGGTATTTCGGTAATGTTCCGGCAACAAAAACACACACACACATAATGAACAGTTCACTCCTTCCTGGCATAAGTTTAGTTCATTAAAAACTCTTTGCCTTTTCGTTTGAGCCAAAACTGCTCATTTGTCCATGTTCAAAGATCAGTGTTGCCCATTAGTCTTCATGTCACATACCACCTACTAGCATATATTTCTGATTAATGACTGGCAGGTCACGCAGGCTGGAGTGAGGTCAGCTCGTGCCAGCACTATTTGTTTGTTTGCTTGTTTGTTTGTTTGTTTATACATCATTTTAAAATACCAGCTGCTCATTACATTGTGAGAACATTTCATGACAAATGAGTGAATAGAATACCCTCAGAATTATTTGGGGAAAATATCTTATACATCAAATTACAAAGTTAAGAAAATTTCTTCTTTCTCTTGAAAAGCTACCGTTTTGCAGAGAGAAGAGTTTGTTCAACTCTCCACAACTTTCATTTAATTCAGTTTTTATATTGATGGATCCATACTGCCCTTTTTAAAATTAAAATTGTAACTATACATCTTGTAAGGTATTTGTTATTTTTTATTTGATTCTTTTAAATAGATAGGCAGACAGACAGATAGACAGACAGATAGATAGATAGACAGACAGACAGACAGACAGACGGATAGTTCTCTGGACTTTCACCACTGCTCTTTACAACTGCTTCTACGAAGTACAAAAATAAAATAAAATAAATAAAAATGAAACAAAAGCTTGTAGAAATGTAAGATTTTTCAATCAATATTAAACACAAAAATGTTTCAATAAAATGAATACATAAACAAAACACCCAGTTAGAGGTTTCACTTTGACAGCTTCTAGCACTGACACTGCTAGCCTTTCTCACTGATTGTAACAAATCCACAGTAAATGATAGAAAGATAGAAAGACGAATATTTTGAGCCTTTTAGTGTTTTGACTTTGTTTATAAACACTGAGGTCATGATCCCCACTGGCTCAGCTCTCAGAGAGCCGGGACAGTAATGTGACGTGAAGAGACGTTATCTTCAACAATCAATGATACTCCATAGACGTTTTCACTCCTGCTAAAAATAACTATAATGATCTACATTACACAGTATAATACACAGAGCTTTATCTTTTATTCATTTTATTCCTGTATCTACGAGTCCATACTTCCACTTTTAACCAAGATTTTAATCACATATTCACAACAGTTTCATTTAAGACTTTAATTTCTAATATCTAATATCTGTAAATCATATGGTATTTAATAGCACATAGATTTATCCCAGTGCAAAAAAAATGACACTGCGTCATGATGCACAATACATATGATACTGCATCATTTAAACATCAACATTTGCTGACAGTTTCAATACAGGCATAATTTTTCCTCATTGAAATATTGTGAGAATATCAAATCTGTGAGTCAAATCAAATCATGGGCTGTGTGTTTCATGATAAATTTAATGTCCTCCTCAACATACAGCTGAAATAGACAGATTTTTGTGTTTCTAGTGATCTATTATGGTGAAGTTTATGGAGGAATATGAACCGCTGAACAAACTCAATGTAAGGTCTTTGATTATTATTTTTAACACAGTGAAGGATTTTAAATATCACAAATCTGTTTGATTTTACCACTGTGTTAGTTTACTCACATAGTGGAGTTTTTTTCCCATATACTATATGCAAGCAATATTGAGAAAATTGCTTGAGTCCTCTGCATTTAACCCTTTCACCTGAGTGAAGTGTGGGCAGCGGGCAATGGCGTCCGGGGAGCAGTGTGTGGGGATGGTACCTTGCTCAAGAGTACCTCAGTGGTACCACTGACATTCCTGGGATTCGAACTTCCAATCGCAGGTAAAACTTCCTGACCACCAGGCCACCAGTTGCCCAAGGTCTATGTTGAAGACAACTTTGCCATCTCCAGTCCTTCAATATTGCAACACAGTTTCCAGCCATAGTTCAGTGTTTCCACATCTAAGTACAGTTTTGTACCAAGTGAGTGGGCTAACACAAGTGGACCAGCTAACTGATTCAACCCCAGAAACAGTTGTTCTCTGGTTAAACAGGAATTCCACTGATTTATCAAAACCACTCCATAAATAAAAAAGGTTGTAAAAGAATAATAATAAGAAGAATTCAGTGTGGTTTAACGTGAAATGGTTCTTTGTCAAGAAACTGACCCACTCAGATTTCTTTACAGTGATGGTGACAGTGGCAGCAGTTGAGTTGCAATGTCTCACAAATAGCCATTTTTTTTGCTATCCCAAACCAACTACATGTTTTTTTATGTATTGTTTATAATAGTAAAACAGTAGGAAATTAAAATATGTTAAAATATTAAAATTCAATTTTTAAAATATATTAATAATGCGGTTTCTTGTCACAATGGGACATTTCACATCACTCTTTTTGCCTTGCTTGCATCTCAGTTATTGAATTATGCAGACATGTATGAATAAAATGATGGAAAAATGATGGGAAAAGTATGATGTTTGCAGTGCAGTTGAACAACAGGAAAACATCCTTACAGGACTGGAGGTGGAACACACTGTCCATTATGCTGTCAGAGGACCATAAGAAAGGAGTCCCATGTCAACCAGGGGGGCCTTAACATACACTATATGGAAAAGAGTATTGGGACGCCTGACCTTAACACCAACAGGGACTTTAATGACATTGCATTCAAATGCATAGACTTTAATATGGAGTTGGTCCCCCTTTGCAGCTAGAACAGCTTCCACTCTTCTCTGAAGGCTTTCCACAAGA
>JBBPCZ010109188.1:0-10721 GCA_037974445.1 Brycinus macrolepidotus
TTCACTGGAAGTAAGGGACCTAGCCCAAACCCTGAAAAACAGGTGTGTCCCAATACTTTTGTCCATATAGTATATGTTCATATTGTTGACCCTTAATTGAGGCTTTTGTGTTCTCTTTACAGTTGATTATGTTCTACTGTCTTTGCAAAGGAAGTCGTACTGACAGTCAAATATAACTGTTTCTTTCACACTAATGGAAGCCTGAGGCTTTGAGTGCTCTTGCTTTCATCTCTGTCTGTAAACTCTGTATTCTGAGAGCCTCCCTGGAAAGCAGCAGCAGCACCTGGAGAACATCACCATGCTGATGGAGTGAGACTCCGCTGAGACTTTTGCCAGATCCATCAAAGCCTGTTTTTTTCCATGAAAGTGTGATGTGTAGAGTGCAGTGGAGGGAGTTTCATTCATGTTGGATCGTAAATGGCCACAGTGAGGAGTTGAAGGTTATCAGGGGATTTTTTATTTTAGCACAGAGCACCATGTCAGGTGTTTCATTCATGTGTGTATAAGATGGTCTATGGCCTTAAACTTAATTTATAATGGATTTTTCTCCTTTAGCCCAAATTAGCTGAAAATATTCGTATCTAAAAACGAAAATTCTTAATAAAAGTATTAAAAAATACAGTTCACAATTGTTGGTATGTCAGAATTTCATGCTTTGTGTAGCTTCCTTTTGCCAACATACTAGCAATGAGTCTTGTCCTATAATGCCTGATGAGGTTGGAGAATACAGATGTTCATTTCAAATCTCCTGGTATTTCATGCAGTCCATGATATCATGAATCTTTAATTCCCTTCTTGTAAAGGAAAAATACAGGATCAAAACATCACAAATCCTTCGTCATTCTTAACAATGGAGATGATGTGCTTTCTGTTTAACCATCTTTCCTTTTATATTAAACCGACTTTGAGTGTATAAACCTCAAAGCTTTATTTTTATCTTACTTGACCTTAGAAACCGGCTCCAGTCAAAATTCTGCTCTCAGTTTTTTGAGACTTTGTAACCCCAAAATGCTGCCATCTTTTGCACATCTCCAACAGTGATGCTCGAAGAATTTCTGCCTCTCTAACCATCCTCGCCACTGTGCTTAAGGAATAAACTACACACACACACCCTTTTTCGTGCACACAAAAATGTCATGGCTTCAAGAAATGGGAAACATTATGGAAATGAGATTTACTCTTGCTTTACCCTTGTCTATACACAGACCGTGATGAGTTGCAGGGACAGTGCTGGCTCGTAGTGTCCTGTGTCTAACCCTGTGGAGTGTAAAGTACATCGTAATCTGGGGATTAAAGGGCGGAGAGTGGCTTGTAATCCCGCCCAAAATTGACGAATCAAAACAACATGACTGGTGGGATTGGCTTTGAAATCTACCAACCTAATTATTATTTATGATGCCAAAACAAGAAAATTCAGTTCAGTTGACCAAAAAAGGATGTCAAGAATGTGATAAATAGGTTAACAGGTTTTCAGTTTAATTTTTAAATTTAAAATAAAGAAAAACTCGAACAAAAGAAATTCCTGTTCCAATCAAGCCCAGCCCTTTTCTGTTGTGGGCGTGTCTTTTTTTCTGTTTGTGTTACATCTTACGTACATTAGGAGCTGCTTAAGTGAGTAATGTTTTCTTTATGTTTTGGTAGCAATCACAGGCTGTTATTTTTTGGTGTTAAAATGCCAAGATCATACTGTTTTTGGGAGTTTGGCCTTAGATGCTTAGCATTATTAGCTGTGACGTGATAATCCATGTGAAAATGTCAAGGCTCGGAAATCTGGTCATTTTGACATCTGTTTGGAGATCTAGCAGTGTTTTGTCATTACGTGGATGTGAGGTTTGCTTCGCCCCCAACCACCCCCCCCCCCCACATAGCTTTGTTTGACCCTGTCTGATGAGTCACACACTCACTCACACTCATATTACTCCAGAACACACACACACACACACACACACACACACATACACTCACACTCACACACATATACACACACAGAGCTCAGTCATGGCAGGGAAATTAGGTCACCTCTTGTGGGTAACACTTCTCTGTCCTTAAGTTAGCATTCTTCTGTACTGATATTATGCTTAGTTGTCAAGCAGATTGACAACAATGCAAGGGCACTGGCTTGGTTGAAATGTATAATGAATAATTTCTGCATGAATTGAATATTAACATAATTATTGCCAAATGTAAGTAAACTGAAAGACAGGTTGAGTTAATGTAATGTATATTAATTTTTTGGGCATGGAATTTCCTTCAGTGAACACTGATTTACGTGTGCTCCCACACACTTTTATCAGGTGGTGGAAAGATTTTGCAGCACCGATCGCTCATATGTAAAGAAAGATTTTGACACAGTGAGTTATGGGGGTATATCAGCAGCCGGAAGACAGGAGCACAAAATGGAAGTTAGCAATTTGTGTCATATGGTCAGTTACAGAAGTGAGCGCTATAATGTAAGACTCACATATCACTCAGTTTTCTTCTCTTCTTCTGTCTCTGCAGGGTTGCCGTACACCATGTTAAGGTAAAGCCTAAGCTCGGTGTGTTGAACATGCTAAAGAAGCTGGACAAAATAAGATTCCGAGGTCCGAAGCGGGATGAGTTTTTGGATCTTGCTGAGTCCCCGACCGCCTCAGATAATGAAGGCAGTGAGGATATTCTGGTGAAGCCTCGACCCTCACTACGAGACCCCGAGGAGCTGAGAGACCCTGTGAGTGATTTAACTCATTTACAGTCCAGTTACATTTTCCAGAGCTGGAGGTGACAGAGTTGAAAATGTTAAGATTTGCATTGGGAGTGACAAAGATGGACAGGATCAGGAACAAGTTTATTAGAGGGACAGCTCGAGTTGGACCTTTTGGAGGAAAAGTCGGAGTGGAGAGATTGCGTTGGATAGGACATGTGCTGAGGGGAGTGTGTTGGGAGAAGGATGCTGCGGATGGAGCTGCTGGGAAGAGGAAAAGAGGAAGGCCTAGTAGGAGGTTTGTGGAGGTGGTGAGGGAGGACATGCAGGTAGTTGATGTGAGAGAGGAAGATGCAGAGGATAGAAAGAAATGGAGAGCAGCCGAAAGTAGAAGAAGAAGACAACTTCAGTTAACCTTCCAAAACTCAAATTTAGTTAGCTTTACCAAATATGAGTTAGCCATATCAAACCCAGATGTACCAAACTCATGCTGAAAATGGACATCAGTATGTCCCATCTATTCTGTTAGCTTTACCAAATTTAAGTCAATATCAACTCTCTTAGATATACCTCATGCTAAGTTAGGTGGAACGGTGCAGCATGTAGCACTGTTGGAAGGGCCCACAGCAGGAAGGGCCTGGGTTCGATTCCTAGCTGGAGCGGCTGTGGGTCGTTCTGTGTGTAGTTTGTGTGGGGACGGTACCTTGCTCAAGGGTACCTCAGTAGTGCCCCAGCAATCCTGGAATGTCCCTATTACATGATTACATAATTACGTGATGTCCCTAACACTGAAGCTGATGCAGAATCAAACACACCCATAATGTGTTGGTTGAATCTTAAACTGTCAGTTACAAAAAAAACATATGAATTTGAAATGTGTTTGCAAATATCACATGAACTTTAGTATTAAGACTATTTTGCCTGAATCCGTATACTCCCTGTAGCTGTTTAGCTCTGCCTGTTGCCTCGGAGTCAGTTTCGCTAATGTCATATTTTATGAGCGCTGACTCATGACAGTGTTTTTCTTGAGATCCAAAGCCATTTTGTCTACTGTGTGAAACCTGACACTGACGATGACTCTGAGTATGTCGTAAAACTTATACCATAACAGACTTTTTGTACAAACATGATATCTGCCTGCTGCAGTGGCTTGGACAGACCCCCTAAGTCTCCCCCGATTATGTTCAACCAGCACGGCTCAACAGCTGAGATGTTATACATAATCTCATTTATACTGGGTACAATAAATGCAGTATTATTATAGGATATCACCCTATATGTTTAAAAGTGTAGTTATGTGGGAAGACTAATGATTGAAATCAATAAATGAATGAATTTGATTTTTATTTTCCCTTTTTTGGGTCACTTTTTTGGCTGTTGCATGGTATCTCGGTTAACTGACACAGCTTTTATAGCCTTTTTTAAATGTGGGATTGCTGTTGTTTTGGTGCACTTTTATGCTACTTGCTGACACACCTCCAAAAAGATCATGATAAGCTATGCATCATGAAAATGTCGTCATCTACATCACCCACTCTTACTTTCTGTCTATGTGTCTTACACTATGAAACACAGGCAGACTTTCTTTAGTGCAGTGTTCAGTGCACTGTCCAGTTGCTGGCTTCTGTCTCTGGCTCAGCTGAGCTAATTCCAGCCCCCCCCACCCCTACCGCTCTGAGAGAGATGGAGAATCTGTTGTTGATGAACATCGTCCAGGAGCCTGTTTGATGCCTCTGCCTTCCTGTTTATTCAGCGGAGTTCCTGTTGACTTTGTGCTGGGGAAGGTCCAGTAGTGAAAACAGCACCAACAGGACTGAGCCTGGCACCATTTCCATCAAAGCACCGAGAATAGCTAATGATCTCAAAGTCTTCGGCTGTAATTATTCACTGACTTTTCCCTCCTAATTAGCTTGTCTTGGTTTATGTATAATGGATGATAGTCTTGGCTGAGATGCAGTTTGTCTTTTAGACGTTTTTCTGTCTTTGATTTAGTTTCGTTTCTGGGCAGTTTTAACCCACTGTGTTCTACTTGTTTTTAAAACATTTCCCATGTTGATGAACACATTAAATTACTCATCAAATTGTGCAAGCGTAAACAAAAGAGCATTTTCTCTCCTTCCTCCACAGCCGCTTTGAGCTTTCTGAAATTCAGAAAAGCTGAAATAGAGACTTTCTTTCTTTCCTTCCTCCCTTCCTCCCTCCTTCTTTCTTTCCTCTTTTCCTTCCTCCCTTTCTTTCTTTCTCCCTTTCGTCCTTTCTTTCTTTCTTTCTGTTTTTCTTTCTTTCCTTCTGTCTTCCTTCTCTCTTCCCCCTCTCTGTTTCTGTTTCTTTTACTTTTTTCTGTTTCCCTTTCTCTCACTCCCCCTACCTGTCCATCCTGTTCTCTCTCTCTCTCTCTCTCCCTCACTCTCACACACACGCGCACACACACACACACACACACACACACACACACACACACACACACACCCCAGCATACACGCATATCCCTGCATCTCTGCTTTTTCTTTTTTCTCTTCTCTCTTCACCTCTCTCTCCTTCTCTCTCTCACTCTCTCTCTCTCTCTGGTGGAGGCGTGTTCATGCTGGGTGGGCAGTGAGTGAGCAGGTGTTTTATATGGTAAACTTCTCTGTGGAGGAGGACCTGTCTTGGAACACAAGCTAGTGCTAACTGCTGCTTCCTTTCACAGCTTCTCTCTCTCTTGCTTTTTTTCCCCGCAGAGCCTCCCCCATCAGACCACATGCATTACAACAGCCATTATTTCAAATTATGTTTTAATACCAAATACCAATTATAGCCTCGGCAGTCACTGTTAGCTCTAAGGGTTTAGACAAATGCAATGCAGTGAAATATCTCTCTGAGTTATAATGGCCTGATGGCATCATACTTGTCACAACAGTTGTCTTGGCATGTACTACAGTGAAAATGTACACTGTTATTCACCAGATGACCTATAGATATATAAATTCTTTTTCTCTCACCTTTGCACAGTACAATGTGTGTGTGTGTGTGTGTGTGTGTGTGTGTGTATGTGTGCATTTGTGTTCACAGGCATATATACAAAGACGTGTGTGTGTGTGTGTGTGTGTGTGTGTGTGTGTGTGTGTGTGTGCGCATTTACTGTGTTAACGTGCCAGAAGACACTCAGTACTGATATTATTTGCCTGGATATATGTGCAGGGAGTGTAGAGATGAATACTCTTACTACCCTGAATACGTGATGTATTCAGTTTAAATATAAACATCATTTATTCTTGAATAAACAAAAAAATTACATCATCACCAGGCCCCAAGGTGGCGCAGTGGGTAGCGCTGTGCTTCACAAGACTGAGGGCTCGAATCCGGGTCCTGTGTGTGTGGAGTTTGCATCTTCTCCTCGTGGTGGCGTAGGTTTCCTCCGGGGTCTCCGGTTTCTCCCGCAGTCCAAAGACATGCGCTTTAGGTGAACTGGGGATTCTAAATTGACTGTAGGTGTGAGCGAATGGTCTGTGTGCCCTGTGGTGGGCTGGCGCCCCGCCCAGGCTGAGTCCCTGCCTTGCGCCCGTTGACCCTGGGATTGGCTCCGGGTAACCGCGGTTAAAGAAAGTGAGTGAGTGAATTGCATCATTACAAATTTGCATTTCTGTTTACATACTTTTAGCCATAAATATGCTGATAATGTTTTTTTTTTTTAAAGTGATGTATGTGTTTGAATCAAACAAATTCAATGCATCACCTTCATTCAGTGTTTATGCCATAAATCAGGTCTTATCATCTTTCCAAATTGAAGAAAGGCTTCAAAATGGCCCTGAGTTTTAATCCTGGCTGGAGATTCCAACACTGAGTATGCTCCCAGCTATACCAGCCCGGTGTGCTGAAGACTCTGCACTGCTCACTGCCAGTCATGTTAGTCAGTCTTGTTAGTATGGATCTTCTTTCATTTCTTTCAGTTCTTTTGAGGCAATGGCTGCAGGGCAGGAGTGTATTTGAATTATAAGACTGTGTTGAATATTGATCTTCCAGGCCTGCTTTAAGGTTTTCGGGACTTACTGAAACTTTATATAGTTATTTTCACCAATCGGCTACAGACTGCAAAAATTGCTCAGGAATTGTTTAAGGAACATGACAAAGAGATCAAGGTGCTGACTTGTTGTCCAAATTCCCTGACCTCTGTCTGATCAAGCATCTGTGTGATGTGCTGGACAAACTAGTCCAGTCCATGGAGGCCCCATCTGTGAGTGTAAAGTAAAGTGTCCGTTTGTCATATATGAACACACTCCAGCACAGCACACAGTGTGAACAGCGCAAAATTGTTCTCTGCATTTAACCCATTCACCAAGTGAAGCAGCGGGCAGCCAGCGACACAGCACCCGGGGAGCAGTGTGTGGTACCTGTATCAGTGTACCTCAGTGGTGCAGAACCCAAATTATCTGTTGCTAAAGTCTTGGTGGCTGATACCACAACACACCTTCAGAGGCCTTCTAGAGTCCATGCTTTAACAGGTCAGAGCTGGCGGCATGAGGGGAACCTACACAATATTATGCAGGTGTTTTAATGTTGTGGCTGATCAGCATATAGTGTGAATGGAGGGATCAATGGTAAACAGCAGTTTTATTGTCGCTTATGTTCTATGTCTATTGATTCTGTTTTAGTTCTTCTTCTTATTCGTTTTTTGCTAATATTTTACTGTAATGTTCTTTAATGTTACTCTTGTGTTATTTTGTTTAGTGTTGTGAGGCACTTTGAGCTGCATTTCAAAAAGTAGTTATTATTGGTCTTATGTTATCAGTGTTTGAAAATGAACAGAAATGAAATATGGATCTTTTAAAATGGATTTTTTATTTTGTTTTTTTTTTTTAGCCTTTGAAGCGACAGGCCTTTTTGTCGTTTTACATACAGAGAACTCCATTTTACGAATGTGAACATTGCAAATGGGAGAAAATAGCACAAGGCCTAATATGCATCTCATTTGAATAGTCAGCAGATGCTCTCTGGAGTGTTCCTGTAATTTCAACCACCAACAACAGCCTTGTTGTCATTGCTTCCTGGATAAGAACTAACAAGTGAATTTACTTATAATTCCAGCTCCAGTATTGTATTCTACCTGCAGTCTATATGCTTGTGTTTTCCTTGCCCGTGGGCAGATGGTTAGCTAATGATGTCTTTCAGGAGC
Source organism: Brycinus macrolepidotus (assembly GCA_037974445.1). Taxonomy (NCBI): domain Eukaryota; kingdom Metazoa; phylum Chordata; class Actinopteri; order Characiformes; family Alestidae; genus Brycinus; species Brycinus macrolepidotus. Next base: position 7,833 of record JBBPCZ010109188.1, read on the forward strand.
TGAATCAGGTGTGTTTAAGCAGAAAAACAGCAAATTGAGGAAAAGATGTGTACTACAGGTAGAGGACATTGAGGTATATGTTAGGGCTGCATGATATAACAAAATAGTGATTACATTGCTACACATTGTTATTGTAGTTTGTCTTGCAGTATATAAACACATTAGTGAATCAATAATGTGACATGGTTAAAGACTGGCCTGTGTTATTTTTACACCCTCTCTCTCTTTCTCTCTCTCTCTCTCTCTCTCTCTCTCTCTCTCTCTCTCTCTCTCTCTCTCTCTCTCTCTCTCTCTCTCCATCTTTATGCCCCTCTGTTTCTGTCTCTCTGTTTTGCACTCTCTCATTGTGTATAAACACTTTGATGAATCAATAATGTGACTGACCTGAGTTATTTTGACCAAAATAATTTACTTTTACTATATGACATGGCTCGATTAATCAAAACACCCACAGAAACAGTCATCCTGAACTTTGATTGGTCAGGAGGCTCACAGCATACAGTAAAAACACTGTGATTGGTTAGAGGGCTCATTTGCAAATTGCGGTCATCTGTGATATTAAAACAGAAGAAGCCAGTATCGCAATACAAGTTAACAAATATACATGTCACACTTATACACACGGAATCAGGGTCGATGTTTTTTTTATGTCCATACCAGCTGATAATTCTGATTCCGATGAACAAATTCATAAAGCACACAAACTGAGCTTGAGCAAAGCATGAGCTTAACAGAAACATTAAATCTGTATTTATATGCAGTTACAAATGCAGTGCAGGTAATAAAATTCCAATATTTCAGTACATCAGCCCCCAGTAGGTCTGCTCTTCCTGAATGAAATGAATACCAGTATTCTGAGATAATAATACATTCTTATCCATATTTGTGAATATGGGTGTTTGTTAAATCGGTGCTGTTCTCCATGTTTTCCACATGTGTAGTGGCTGTGAATCTGTGCAGCAGCTCGGTGTCCTCAGCCTCTGCGCTGCGGGTACTGGGGTATTTTTGTCTGAGGTGCGACAGGCTCGTGACACATTTTCTGAACAGCGGCATCTTGCTGTTGAAACAACACTGAGGGGAGCAATGAGTCACACCTCAATCAGAATAAGACTGTAGGATCCTATTAGAGCAACACACACACACACACACACACACACACACATTGCTTCTTACTGTCTCTCTCTCTCTCTCTGTCTGTCTCTGTCTCTCTCTCTCTGTCTCTCTCGGTCTCTCTCTCCCACTGTCTCTATGCCCCTCTGTCTCTTTCCCTTTCTCTCTCTCTCTCTCTCTCTCTCTTTCTTTTTCAGATGAATAAATTTGTTAAAATGGAATTTGACCTAGAATCTTGTACAGCAGATTTTTTTAATATGATGTCATGATGGGTGATTTTGGGTCGGTTTTAGACAAAACTGTGTCGGCCTCAGGTTGGGTTCTGACTCTTACGTTGTATTCAGGTTGTTTTCCAAATTTGATTGAAGCTCCAGCTCTAAGGTTAATCTTTTTACTGTAGACCAAAAGGGACCCACAGTATAAAGAGCGAAGCAATCTGTTGCTCCTGTGCTCATAGATGCTGGATGTACTAAGAGCTTCTAGTGTTTCGAGCTGATATTTTTATTCCTTTACTCAGGTTGTTTTGTGAAAAGGTACAGTTTTTTTTTCACTGAAGCAACAGTATTGTGACTTGAGTACAGATTAAGGCTGAGTCTCAGTGCAGTGTGGACTGAATTACTGCAGCAGGTTCACCTCTGTTCTTGCCATAACAAGGAGAGACAATAAGGTCAGTGTTCCAGTCCTGAAAACTGAATGTGAACTGATTATGCACTAATGACCGTCTCTCTGGTCAGACAGTCCGCTCGTGTTCAGTGAAGACTCTGAGCTTCTCCTGTCTTAGAGCAGCAGAGTGTTTCAGTATACGGACCGGTGTGTCATGTGTCCACTTTAATCAAACCCTTCCTCTCACTCCTGTACATTCCCATCTCTTTTGAGCTTTTCCTTAATTTTCGTGCTCTTCCTCCCTTTCTTCCTCCTTCTCTTTTTCTCTTTTTTTTCTCGTACTCTTTATCTTTCTCTTTCTACTTTTCTTTTTTCTTTGTCTTTGTCTTTGGTTTTTTGTGTGTGTGTGTGTGTGTGTGTATGCGTGCGTGTGTGTGTGTGTATCACCAGTTCGACAGACAGCACAATGGATTAAGACATGCCGCAGTGTGTGAATGAGGCAGCTACTGCAGGGAGAGGGTGCTGCAGTATGTGTGTGTGTGTGTGTGTGTGTGTGTGTGTGTGTGTGTGTGTGAGTGAAAGAGAGAGAGAAAGAGAGATATTGAGAAAGAAGAGCATGCCTACACCGCCAGTCGCTGAGAATCCTCTGTGCTTTCCTCTGCATCGTGCTCTTCTCGCTCTCTCCCTCCCTCTTTCTCTCTTTCTCTCATTCTTCCTCGTTTTCCTCTCTTTCTCACTCTTTCTCTCACTGTGGTCTTCCTTTCGCTGCTTTGTGCTCTCACTCATACACTCTCACTTTCATTTACACCGTCACAGCCTCGTGTTTGTGTGTGTGTGTGTGTGTGTGTGTGTGTGTGTGTGTGTGTGTGTGTGTGTGTGTGTGTGTGTGTGTGTGTGGAGATGGAGTCAGGGCGAGTGTGTGTGATGTGTGTGTATACGTGACTCAGATTGCTGGAGTCATCGCTGGTCTGTGAGATTAGACAGCGTTTACAGACACTTTGCATTTTCAAAGCAGGAAGCTGAGAGGCGCAGACTTTCAGTAAGACGATTCTTTGCTTTTCACATCCGCATGTGCACTGCTTGTATTTTGCATTTGTCTTGTGTGTGTGAGTGTGTGTGTGAGTGTGTGTGTGAGTGTGTGTGTGAGTGTGTGTGTGAGTGTGTGTGTGAGTGTGT
>JBBPCZ010109199.1:0-10721 GCA_037974445.1 Brycinus macrolepidotus
CAGGACCACCACAGAACCATCACAGGGCCACCACAGAACCATCACAGGACCACCACAGAACCATCACAGGACCACCACAGAACCATCACAGGGCCACCACAGAACCATCACAGGACCACCACAGAACCATCACAGGACCACCACAGAACCATCACAGGGCCACCACAGAACCATCACAGGACCACCACAGAACCATCACAGGACCACCACAGAACCATCACAGGGCCACCACAGAACCATCACAGGACCACCACAGAACCATCACAGGACCACCATCAAGCAGGTTTTACTTTAAATCTCCAAAGTGTGCCTAACAGAGTGGGCGGTAAGTAAACACGGTGTTCAAAACTCCAGAAAAAGAAACTCCCGAACGCCGCCGCTGCTCCTACAGACGGACTCCAGTCCGCACCTGCGCGGCCGCCGGAGATGAACGAGTGGAGATACGAGACGGTGTTTCCAAAAAAGTGGCCAGCGTGTGTAAATCACAGCAGCACAATCACTGCCAGACTGATTCCTGTGGAAATGATGAACCGCTGAATCAGGCAGGTTTAACCACGTCATTCAGGGGAGTCACACTAACCGTGCACCGAAACAGTCTGAGCCGCCCGGCGCAGCGGAGTGGAACCGAGTGGGTTCCGGCGCTGTTCTGCGGGTTAAAGCGCTGCAGTAAAAGTTGTTAGCGAGGCGGCGGCGGCGAGATTGAATCCAGGCCTCCGGCCTCCGGCTGCATAAGCAGTAGCACATGTCTGTGGCTGGTAGAGGCAATGACCTGATTTAGTGTCATTCCCATCACACACACACACACACACACACACATACACACACACACACACACACACACACACTCATGTTTGTTTTTCATACCTTAGCAGGACATAGAGTCCATATTGTCCATGTATAGTATGTAACAATATAACACATACTGTCACACTGTATATATATAAAAATATACATATATAAATTATGTCTACATGCACACACTCGCACGTGTGTGGGTGTGTGTGTCTAGACATAATTTGCCTCTTACATTGTGTTAACTTTTCAAAATGAACAGACATGAAAACAGAAAATAACGTCCAAAAACCTTGTTCTATTAACTTCCCATGAAAGTTCAGAAAACAGTTTTTAGTATAAGTTACTGTTTTAGACAAATTAAATTTACAAAACTTATTGGAAATTTTTACTGCTCCATGTATTTACAATATTTACTAGGGAGCGGTAAAACCAATAAAACAGTCTTAGATCCAGAATAAAACTCTAAAAAATCCTAAAAAAATTATATTCAGAATAAAGTTCTTATTGTCCAGAGCGAAGTTTTAATAAAGAAATTAACATCCAGAACAAAGTTTTTAAAAGACAAACATCTAAAATGAAGAAGAATGAGCTTTTTTAAAAATTCATTTCTAGAATAAAATTTTAATAGTTAAATATATATGTAATGAAGGTCTAATAAAATGACTTCAAAAAGTGAAAAAGTGAAAAAAAGGAGATACAGTGACAGAGTATGCAGTAATCCTGATCCTAATCCTGATCTTAATCCTGATCTTAATCCTGATCCTTATCTTAACCTGTGGAATCGAACAGGAATGTTTTATATATTAGCTTTGTTTTCTCAAGTTTATTTAGTTGTCCTGAAAATGTATTAATCCCCACACAAACATAAAAAAACACATACAAAAACACAAACACACACACACCCACAACCACCCCCCCCCCCCCCCGCCCCCCGCGCTACGCGCGCGCACACACTCACAGACGAGGCTCTTCATGTGATGAGGGTCGGCATGTCCATCAGATGGCAGAGAGAGAGAGAGAGAAAGAGAGAGAAAGAGAGAGAAAGAGAGAGAGAGAGAGAGAGAGAGAACTGTCACTTCTCTGTTCTAATGAGAGGAGACTCACAGCCACAGGACATCATATGACACACGGCAACAACCTTCCACTTGTGATGGAGAGAGAGAAAGAGAGAGAGAGAGAAAGACAGTGATGGAGAGAGAGGAGAATGAACGAAAGAGAGAGTGAGAAAGAGAGAGAGACAGAGAGAGAGAGAGATACAGAGAGAGAGACAGAGAGAGAGAGAGAGAGAGACAGAGATACAGAGAGACAGAGAGAGAGACAGAGATACAGAGAGAGAGAGAGAAAGAGAGAGAGAGAGAGAGACAGAGATACAGAGAGACAGAGAGAGAGAGAGAGAGAGACAGAGATAAAGAGAGAGAGAGAGAGAGAGAGAGATACAGAGAGAGAGAGAGACAGAGATATAGAGATAGAGAGAGAAAGAGAGAGAGAGAAACAGAGAGAGAGATAGGGAGATACAGAGATACGGAGAGAGAGAGAGAGAGAGAGAGATACAGAGAGAGAGAGAGAGAGACAGACAGACAGAGAGAGATAGAGAAAGAGAGAGAGAGAGGCCATTGAAAGGTCCTGACGAGTCACACATGATCTCATTGTCCCTGCCTCCGTCACAGCAGTCACACACTGCAGTCACACACACCCTGCTCACACACCAGAGAGAAGAAAGGCTGAACTTTACAGCCCCAGCTGGGCACTAATGTATCCAGACTCCGCCCACTACCCAGGCTCCACCCAATAAAAAAACTTTATTAATCCCGGAGGAATGTGCTTATGACTACAAAGACACACAGAGACACAAAGACAAGAACAATATAAAATATAAAGTCTAAATAAAGCCAATAAAACTCTGTAAAAAAAAACTCGAAAAATACTACGCTATATACAGAAATGCAGCGTATAAATACTATAGATAAATAACTTACAGTTAATTCTAACGACAGATGGAAGTTAGGAGTAGGTTATTGCACTTAGCAGAGATCAGTAGTATATAAGCAATATTGAAATAAGTAGTGATATTGCACATGTAAGACACATAAGATAGACTGTTGCACATCATAGCAAATAACGCACATAGTCACACACCTAATGATAGCTATTCAAACCCGGAAAGAAAATACACAACAAAGTAGCAACAGGCTATTGCACAGATTATTGTGTGGATGTGGGACAAGGGCAGGAGTTGTAGAGTCTGATGGCGGTGGGAAGGAAGGATTTCCTGTGATGTTCAGTGGAGCACTTTATGCTGGTGAGTCTGTGGCTAAAGGTTCTTCTCAGTTCTGCCACCACACTGTGGATCAGCACTGTCCATGATGGACTGAAGTCTAGACAATGTTCTCCTTTCAGTCACTGCCCAGTTCCTCACCCACCACTGAGCCGCTTTCCTGATCAGTCTGTTCAGTCTCTTCGTGTCCGCCCCTTTCATGCTGCCACCCCAGCAAACCACAGCATAGAAAACGGCACTGGCCACAACAGACTCATAGAACACCTGCAACATGGTGTGGCAGACTCTAAAAGATCGGAGTCTACGTAGGAAGTACAGCCTAATTTGACCCCTCTTTATGTGGCCAGATACTTTTTAGACCAGTCCAGCTTGTTGTCAATGTGCACACCCAGGTATCTCCACATCCACCCCCCAATGGACAGTGGAGGTACAGTAGATTGTGACCTTCTCAGGTCCAACACCAGGTCTTTGGTCGAAGAATGTAATCCTCAGGGATCCTCCTAGCTTGCCTAGGTGGCTGTTGGCACAGTGCAGCAGGGAGATGATGGCACTGTGCACTTCAGTCTTGGCCTGGTAGGCGAACTGGAGGGGATCTTGTGCTGGCCTAACCAGCACAGGTGAGTGCAATGGGGCCCGTAGTCTGATGGGGCACTTCTTTGGTACAGGAACCAGACACAAGGTTTTCCACAGCACGGGTACTTTCTCAGTACTGAGGCCCAAGTTGAAGATCCCCAGCAGTACTCCACATAGCTGGGAGGCGAAAAACCTGAGTACTTGTGGGCTTATGCCATCTGGGCCGGGCGCCTTGGCAATATGGAATCTGCATAGTTCTCTCCTCACTTGGTCCTCAGTGATGGTGATGGACGGTCTATGGGTGTCAGCGCCCTCATTGGCAGGAGGAGAGGGGGTGGAAGCTCTAGCTGGTAAGATGGTGGGAGATGGAGAAGGCGACAGGCAGGATGGAGAGCTGCATTTAGGTGTGAGACTGATGGAGGAAGCAGGTACCCTGGGTGCCATGAGGGCCATGCTGGAGCTGGAGATGCTGGGAAGAGGCCTGCTGTCGAACCTGTTAAAAAACAGGTTAAACTCATTGGCCCTCTCCTCATCACCATCAGTCCCAGGGGTGCTGGCCTTGAAGCCAGTGATGTTCTTCATGCCCTTCCACACATACCTGCTGTTATTCTGTTGTAGCCTTGTTCCAGCTTTCTCCTGTGCTCAGTCTCCTGTTCAGAGAGACGTGGTGGAAGGATAAAGGCATCCAGGTGCCTTGTTTGGAGTCTCGCAGTCGCAGAGTGGATGACATCACACGCCATTGTCGCGTTGGCCAATGGAGGAACGTAAACAATGGCGATCACGTGTGAGAACTCTCTGGGCAGATAGTATGAACATAGACCCACTGCTAACAGCTCAATGTCCAGGCTGCAGACGCATTCTTTAATCACAATGTGACCCGGGTGGCACCGTTGCTCGATAACAAAGAGAGTGAGTCCTCCCCCCTTGCTCTTTCCACTCTCGAGTTCTGTCTGCCTGAACACACGAAAAGCCAGCAACGTCTACGGCAGAGTCAGGAATACGCTCATGCAGCCATGTTTCAGTAAGGATAAGATAAGATAAGATAAGATAAACCTTTATTAGTCCCACAAGTGGGAAATTCGCATTGTCACGGCAGAAAGTGGATAGAACAGAGGTAAGAGCAGCGAAAATTAAAAAACAATAGAATAGAATAAAAACTATACAACAATAAAGTATAAAATGTACACTATACAATCTGGAAACATAAAATATGGATGTATGTATTGGAAAATATATATGTGTATGCAAACTTAAATAGGTATATGAAAAGCACATCAACTGCACTCATAGAAGTCTCTTTTGCGTCTGACTCCTGTCATGAGCTTTTTGTCCAGTGATTTCACGTTGCCCATAATGACGGAGGGAAGATATGGGTTGTACCGCCTCCTCCGTTGCTCACCAGGCCGTTGCCCATTCCTCGCTGTTCTTTTCCCTCAAACTTTTGCTTCTCCACGACATACCCTCTTCACCTTTCCCCTCCGTTATGTCGAAGGGAAAGTCCGAGAGGACCAGGCTGTGTTCCGTAGCGTCTCAGTGAAATCAGCTGGTTGCGGGTGTAAACAAAGAGCTGGTCACTACCGCTAGCTGTGTTAGCATTAGCAGCGTGCGAAAAAAAAAAGCAAAAACAGAAACAGTCATAATTAATATCTGGGACCATATTCCAACCTCTCTTCATCCTTCAGAATGAAATACATCTGGCATATGTAAATTAGCTCTCTTCTGTCTGGCTGTGCCTCGTTTTCCCACATCTCCTGCTCTGCTACAGACTTACTGCAGAGACAACATTTGAGGCTGCAGGTAGACTGGATGAGGCTACACTGTTGCAGACAGAGTGGGTGAAGCTACACTGTTGCTGGTGAAAATGGGTGGGGCTAAACTGCTTCACACAGAGGGGGCAGGGCTAAACTACTGCACGTGGAATGGGTTGGACTTAACTGCTACAGGTGAAGTGGGCAGGGCTACACGGTTAAATGTGGAAATGGGTGGGACTAAACTGCTGCAGTTGGAGTGACTGGGGCTACACTCTTGCATACTGAGTAGGTGAGACTACACTCTTACAGACTGAGTGGGCGGGGCAACACTGTTGCATGCTGAGTGGGCAGGGCTACACTTTTAAAAGCTGAATGGGCACAGCTAAACTGCTGCAGGTGTCAAGCTAAACTGCGGTGACCTAATGTAAATGAGCTTGTGGTTATGACATCACACCTTTTATTTTACTTCTACTGGCTACGCTACTGGGCCTTTAAAACCAGAGGCCAGGGATTAAACCCGCATCCCGTCTCGGGACGCCTCTGACCCTTCACCCCTTCATCCCGTCCTCCTTCTCTTCCTGCTCCTGCTCTGACATCCGCCAGCTCTCGGAGCGTTCCAGTGGCTGCATTACAGCTAATACAGACCCCCCCCCCACTCCCCACCCCCCGGCCCCCTGCTACGCCTGCCCAGCAATTAGCAGCCCCACTTTAACCCAACACACCCTCTGTCTGCCCCTCAGAGAGAGAGAGAGAGGGAGAGGGAGAGACTGGGGACGAGAGAGGAGGTGAAGAGGAACGGCTCAGTTACTGCAGTTCTCCAGAGGAGTGTAAGATCAGGCCATATCTTCTCTCCTTCTCTTTCTATCCCTCTCTTTCTATCTCTCTCTCTCTCTCTCTCTCTCTCTCTCTCTCTCTCTCTCCTCGGTGACCTCGCTGACCTTCACCCAGTCCCATTCTTGCCCGCAAGTTGCCCTCCTGACAGCGTGCCCCGAGGAGACGCCCGTCAGAGGCAGCTCGGCCAACTAACTAGGCCACAGAAATTGACGCCAAATGCGTTTCTGTAACGAATCTCTCAGAGAGTTCATCCCGCTCTCTCTCTCTCTCTTTCTCTCTCTCTCTCTCTCTCTCTCTCTCTCTCTCTCTCTCTCTCTCTCCCTCTTTGAAGCAGCCAGTCACCAAAAAGGCAATCGGAGTGGAAATCAGCTATTTTTAACCCTTCAGCGTGTAGCATCACATGGTTGTGCCACCTGACTACTTTCCATCAAAGTGTACCGTCACACCGGTGTGATCTGAAGGTTCAACACCAATATTAACTGCAGAACACTGCAGGTTAATGGAGATTCAGGATTACAGTCGATACACCGTCACCTTTACACTCAGAGTTTATATTTCTACTGTTATACACACACACACACACTCACACTCACACTCACACACACACACACACACACACACACACTCAGTCCATCGGGAACTAAACCACACTAAACTCAGGCTGCGGCCCAACGGCTGACGCACCAACTGACGGACGGAGCGCCGTGCAGGGCACTCAAGAGCACAACACACACAACCCAGTAACACACACTCTCAACCAAGAAACACACACTCGCTGTTTAACACTGTAAGACAAATCTTTACATTCTGTGCAACTGTTGAACCACCTGACATGCGTCAAAGCGACACCAGAGCTGTTGTTTTCATTACACAACTTTATAAACCATCTTTATGGAATAATTAACGTCCCTCCGTGTTTATTCTACTATGTCACTGTAACCATAGCAACCACTGCTTGTACAGTGTTACAACAAACATAATCAACCTGTCAAACGAGTCAGAGTCGAACGAGTGGCACCAGCATCGAGGTGAACATCATCTCACCGACAAGGAGATGTTTAGCTGCTCTGCTGTCAGGCGGTGCAACCGGAGCAAAACAAGAATCATCTCCAACACAAAGTAACTGTTTGTTGAATTTTTGTGTGGGACGCTGGCACACGAGCAAAAAAATTCACACATCAGTGGGTAGAACTGTTGAAGAAACTCCCCCCTGAAGGGTTCAAGAAGTTCCTGGGCTGATCTCGGATTGTCTGAGTAGTTCTTGGAGCAGGTAAAAGTCGAGTTACATGAATTCATGTCATGCTTTTTGCCCTTTTGGGTTTAATATTTCAACACTGGCAGGAGCGTCTCGCTCACATTCACCCAAAGTTCACGGCTCTTTGTCAAGACTCCGCTTGAACGGTGTTCAGCCCCAATCAAGATGATTTGAGAATCGATTCCATCTTTAGACATCACCGTAGGCCATGTTCAATATTTATGGCGCTCTGGGGATGCATCAGAAAGCTTTGGTTTATCTTCTTATCTGGAGCAGATTACATTGATCCTGTTTTATCATCTGGTCACACGTCCGTGGCTTTACTCTCACCTGCAGGCCCGATCAGAGAGACCCAGGACTTATGTCGAGCTCTATTTTTGACCCTCGGGTTGACGACGCCTCGGCAACACCATTCACTTTCACTGGATGTCCTACTTTTCAGCAAAAAAGCCACAAACCAAACTGCAAATATTGACAAAAACATCTTTAAAGAGCATCCGTTGTCCAGCTTAGAGCATTTCCGGACTATTTAGTGGTTGCTTCCACTAGGGTTGGGTGTTGACTACCTTTTATACCTTTTAACCAATTATTCCACCCCATCCAAACTTGGGGATTAACGCATTTAACCCTTTACACTTACAGTTAACACTCAACTATGCCACAAAGTTCCTTCCAACAAGCCTGAACTTTCAGTTAATAGCACATTTGTGTTTGTACAATTTACAAGTTTGGAATCAACGTTTAAGTGATATTCCATAATATGAAACCAATTTATGAGAAAATCAGAAAAATATGTAATTGTTTTAAGACACTACTTATCTATGCCTTATCAAACTTCTGATTGTCAGTAGAAACCTGTAAAAAATGAGAGATGAGATGATGATGAAGTAGCCGTCAAAAAAGTGACACTGAAATTGCATTGTATATTAATATAAAGGTGATGTATATTGATGTATATCAATAAAAAAATAAAAATTAATATAATACTTTGTATAGAATATAAACAAATAAAATAAGAATAAATAATACTCATTTAATATAATATGACATATATATAAAAATAAAAATATGCTGTACATAATATACTTAATTTTTTTACATAAACTTCCATCTATGTAAAATCTACTGTGTAAAATCTCCATTATTAATATGGCAAGTGATTCCATACCTTTGGAGATATTTTATGATTAATTAGATTTTTAAAGGTTGTGGCTGAAAAAATTGCAGTAATTCCAGATTATATTCCTTCTTAAAATGTTTCTGTGGTTTAATCCCCACTTTAGTGTTCCTTGTCTGTGTGTGTGTGTGTGTGTGTGTGTATGTGTTTGATCAGAGTGACGTTCCCTCCTCCGAACATGAAGTGTGTTCATGTTTAAGTGTGTTAAAGATGAATAATTAAACACCAAGTGTGACGGGAGATAAATGGAGGCTTTTGTTTCAACTGAGCAACGCAGTAGTGCCGCTTTTCATCCTTGGTACGCACACACACGCACACACACACGCACACACACACACATTTACGGCGTTTAGCAGATGCTTTTATCCAAAGCGACTTCCATTCTCTAACTACAGGGGGCAGTCTCCCTGGAGCAACTTGGGGTTAAAGGTTTTGCTGAGGAACCCAGTGGTGGTGCTGAAAGTGCTGAACACACACACACACACACACACACATATACATACATATACACACACGCACGTACATACGCGCCCACATATATATATATATATATTTATGTATATATAAACACACAAGCATACATACACACACATAAACACTCTCTCTCTCACACACACACACACACACACACACACACACACACACAGTTCATTATATAATGAGTCAGCCGTAAAGTACAGTGTCAAACATGCATTATTCTTTTATTTGTATTCTAATTCAATTTTCTTTGCAGCCTAATCCCCTCAATACATTGCGCTTGGCACTCCTCCTTTTTCTCCCTCGCTCCTTTCTTCATTTTTCCTCCTGCAGTGGAAATCGATACGTCCCCCGGACGGCTGCGATCGGACAGAAAGTAGCTTTTCTCCCTGATTATCGTCCCTCCGGCCGCTGTGCCAAGCTCTGTCAGCTCAGCCGTCTCCTCCCTGATCCTCAGCTCGCTCACACACACACACACACACACACACATATACACACACACACACACACACACACGTGTGTGTGTATATATATATATATATATATATATATATATAGATATATATAGATATACATACATACATACACATACATACACAACATATATACACACACACACATACACAAATACACATACATACATACACATACATGTACATAAACAAACACACACACATCCACAAATACACGTAGACATACAAACATACACATACATAATAACATGAATAATAACAATCATACCAGCTCATATCTTAATAATCTAATTTATTTAGGTCATGCTGAAATTTGAGATTTTATGATACTCTAAATTGTTTAAAATTGAATCAAAGTTAAGTAATTCTAAAAAAAAAATATATTTTGTATCTACTGTAAAATATTAAATATCTACTATGAATTATTTAGCATCTACTGTAAATTATTCAGTAATAACTATGAATTATTCAGCATCTACTAGGAATTATTTAATGTCAACTATGAAAAATTCATGACCTACAATGAATTGCTCAGTGACTCCTTTGAATTATTCATATATTCTCTGAATTGTGAGTTCTGTAGTGATGAGATTTGAAATCTATGCATTGAAGATGATCATCTTAAGAGAGGGGGGCACAAAAATTTAACAGAACAACCTGAAGGGCAGTGAGTGACCATTTGACCATCTGACCCTTTTTAGGGGTGCTTTATTTTTGCACGGTTTCTTTGCTCGTAATTTATGTACTTTTTTTGGTTATTCTTCATGTCTAATAATATGAATAATAATATTGTAATGTTTTCCATCCTGTTGCTTTGACAGTAATGTACAGTACTGTGCAAAAGTCTTAGGCTCCTGTAAAATTAATATTTAAAAGTGTTTAGGTGAGCAGTGAGTGTTTTTTCACATTAACATTACTAAATATACAAAATAAATCTAATAAGAATAAATACTAATACCATTCTACAGTAAATAGTGATGTTCTGTTCAGTATATCAGTGTGTTCTTGTGGAAGTCCAGTATTACTTTAGTTTAATCAGAAACGTGGTTTGACTCAATCAGTCCTTCATTAAATTAAATCAGGAGCTGCTGATGGAGTTTCACAAATCCAA
>JBBPCZ010109210.1:0-28560 GCA_037974445.1 Brycinus macrolepidotus
CCAGTGAATTCATGATAAGCTGGAAAGCTGTTCCAGTTAATTAAATATTTGTAATACAAACATTTTAATACAGTGTGTGCAACTCATATCTCCGCGCTGGGCAACCCACCTAATGAAGCAAGCTGGTCTCTCAGTTTCAGAGTCATTGTGAACTGCAAAAGTCTGAATGACAGTTGACCATCCAGATGTTTCTACAGAATGGATTTGTTTTTAAACCTTCAACAAATGGGCTCCAGTCTCTGCTGCGCTCAGGTTCTGAAGAGCCTTTTACAACAACTCCTTCCATAAATGGTCAACCACAGTTTGCGTCTGATAGTAACTCCTCAGTTGACGTATACCGAGATGGAAGATGCACCTCTCCAGTCATCCCCATTTGTTTTACTTCTGCTTGTTGAGATGAACTGTATTACAATAATATATATTCTTCCTCTTCCTTTTAGTGAGGAGCATAAAACCAATAAAACACACAATGAACAGCCACAGTTACAAGTACAGTGAACACTTTGGACTGTGTTCTAATACATGACCTTTACATGCACACAAGACTGTTGTAGATCAGAGAGTTAAGCTCTGAGTGATGTGGAAACCTCATTTGGCCACTGTTAGGCTGACGCATGAAAATTAAATATCTCTACAATACAGCTGCACTGTTTGTAGCCCCAAATGAGGAACATAGTCTACTATCTTCTGCCATGTTTTTTCAAGGGCCTGGGCCGCAGAAGCATTAGCAGTGTTATTTTTGTCCCCAAAATAAATTTGGAATCTTCATACTCTGTTTTATACTTTACTCCTTCTCTCTAAAACATGCAGATCTATTTTTCCACAGTGATTATTTGACTATGCTTAGCTTCACCAGAGTGCCCTGTGGGATTCTGGCCAAATGGTCATACTGTGTGTTAACTCATTGCTATTTAAAAATAATCAAAACATCTCATAAATCGACTCAATAGCCTCAAATATGCTTTGGGATTCATCCTTTTGACCTTTCGGTTTAGAAATAATGTGATTTAGTTGTATTGGTTGTATTGGCTCATAGCGTCATAAACACCAAAGTGGAGATATAAATTTAATAGAAAAATCAGTGTGAACATCAAAATAAAATGAATGATCATGAATAGGCAAACTGTAATCCAAAATTGTAATCTGTAGCATGAGGGCAAGGCAGAGAGCAGATTCCAAGTAGAACAAAAAACGAGTCAAAAACCAGTAACGAGTATCACAAGCAAGGCTAGAGTCATAGGTCAAAATAACAAAGAAATACAGCAACAAGAGTTCCAAAACAGCAAGATAACAAGGAGACTCAACATGAGAGGCAATGCTTCACAATCTTTAATCAAAACTCGGTCCTTAAATAGTCCTAAAACAGGAAGTGCTGTGCCTAATTTGGATGGTGCTATCTTGTTCCTCTAGTGGCGAGGGAGTGTGAACTGCAGTGCATGACATCACAGTAACATATAGAGGTTAAGTTACTTGGGCTCTTGAAGAGTTTGTCTAAGATCTTTGTTGTTATCTAAATTCAGGTCAGTGAATTGCTGTATGTTTGTGTTTCCCCACCAGAGACTCACATTTCAAACTCCCATTTCTTGCAAAGTGAAATCAGCTTAAATCTAAATAGTAAAATCAGCTTAAATCTTGTTTAAATGGATAAACAGTGAAATCAACTTAAAACTAGTCCAAATAATGAAATCAAATTTAGTCTAAATGGCAAAATCAGCCTAAATCTAGTCTGAATGGTGAAATCAGCTGAACTCTTGTTTTAAAGGCAAAATGGTGAAATCACTTAAATCTAATCGAGATATCCTATATTTATCATTGTGAAACTGTTTTAAGAATATCGTAAGAAATATAAGAAATACTTGTTTTAAATCATTTTAAATAGTCAGTTTTTTTCTGTTCTTTATATTCTGTGTTTTTCAAGAAGAAAATTAGATAATTTAGTTTTTTTTTTTCAGGAAATAAAGCTTAGAAGAAGCAAAATATTCTTACAATAATCTCAAAGGAAGAAATACTAGTTATTTAGACCAGATTTAAGATGATTCTAGTTGCGACCAACATGTTTTATTTTTGCCCTGCACAGATCCAACTATTCTGTGCCTCAGTACACCTGAAGCAGCTCACTCACTGATTATCAAGCCTTTCATGAGATGGATCAGGAGAGTTGAAGCAGGGAATAGTTGAACCTCTGCCGGGCAGAGGGTTCCCAGAAGCAGGATTAAGAAACACTGGTGTAGCGAAAAGGCTCCCACAGAGACTGGTGCTTTGACAGTTGTATACAAGTTGTTATGGGCAGATATCTGTAAACATGCCTTGTGTAGGGAGAAGATGTGCTGAGTCACTCTCTCCTGCCTCTCATGCTGCCTTTGCTGATGCTGCACAAATACAGCAAAACAAATATCCACTGACTAAAGTCTAATACCACACAGCCAGAGGGTACACCTCAGAAATCTCTTGCGTTTTTTTAATTCTCCACCTCTTTTCACTCTCAGGGGCTTAATTCTCATGAAACAGGGGCTGTGTTCAAAACAGCTAACTGTATACTGTGCATTATACCTGTATATACTGTACTCTGCACACTGCATCTGCATCTACTATATACTGCATACTGCACAGGTATATACTGTACACTGCACACTGTACCACTATGTACTGTATACTGCATACAAGTCAAGTCAAGTAGGTTTATAGTCATTTCAACCACCTACACAGAACACAGTAAAATGAAACAACGTTCCTCTAGGACCATGGTGCAACACAAAGAACAAAAATACAGAACACCACATGACTGCACAAGTTTGGGCAGGACAGGACTAAAGACAGAGTGCAAAAAAACTACTTTATACTGTACTGGTATATATGTGAAAGTGAAAGTGATCAGTCTGTCATACGTGAACACACCACAGCACACAGTGTGAACAGTGCAAAATTCTTCCTCTGTATTAAACTCATTCACCAAGTGAAGCAGCGGGCAGCCAGGAACACAGCGCCTGGGGAGCAGTGTGTGGGGGTCGTTACCTTGCTTGAGGGTACCTCAGAGGTGCCACTAGCAGTCCTGGGAATCAAACCCATGACCTTCTGATTGTAGAGGCAACGCCCTAACCACTGGCCACCAGCTGCCCAGGTTTGATATACTGTACCTATATATACTGGCACACTGCACACTACACCAGTTTTTCCTCCGAAGACCCCAGGAACCTTGTTAGGAGGGGTGGTATGATGGCACAGTTTTGCGGTGGGTAACGCTGTGGCCTCACAGAAAGAAGGTCCTGGGATCAGTTCCCACTTGAGGGGGCTTTCTGTGTGGAGTTTGCATGTTCTTTCTGTGTCTGGGTGGGTTTTTGCTGGGTGCTCTGGTTTCCTCCCAAGGGCATACACTCTGAACTAGAGCTGCAAAACTGCTGCTAGGTGTGAATGTGTATTCTGGATGAGGACAAAGAGTGACTATGCTTGTTAAGGCTAAGTGGTACAGACTGCATACTCTACATTTTTCAGCCTCATCAAGGATTACATGAAAAGACTCATTATGTATGCGGTTTTGTTAAAAATGCAAATGTTTGACTAATTTTATGTTTCAGACTCAAGTTAGCAAATTTACAATTAAGCTTAGTTTTTTTTAATATATATTTTCAGTGTGAGTGCTAATTACCCACAAAGGCAGTTGGTCATTTGTGTGACTTAATTATGCATGAATTCAAGATGAGAACAATGTTATGCCCTTATTAATAAATAAATAAATAAATTCCTTATAATGACTTCTTCCTATTTTATGTCTCTAAAAACCTTTCCACTGAGCGGTTTCAAAAGAGGCAGTTCTTCTATCCCCAAAACTCTTTTTTGCCACCATTATTTTCAAGAGTTTACATCATGAAGTAGGATCATTCATCTGTACCAGTTTCCATTCCTTCTAATGAATGCCATTGAGTGACGTCTTTAAGGCAATTTAGCTCATTTCCCAGCATCCTTCACATATTTACCACCATGCCTGTCAGTTACTCTCAGTGACCCAGTCAATCTGCCTCTCTGTCTCTCTCTCTTTCTCTCTCTCTCACTCTCTTTCCCACTCCATAATATGTCTCCAGTGATTAATTAGCATTAATTACGCCAATTAATAATCAAACTCTGTTCTGTGGCAAATGGCTCACAAATGCAGTGGTGACAAGCCTATGCCATGGCTTGGATCCTATTACCCCTCGCATCAGCCCCCTTAAGACCTGTCATCCATCCAATTTGTCTACATCTGCCATGGAGACTGCTCATCACCGTGTTTGTTTGCCCTGTCCTATCACAGGAGACAGACCTGGGCCAGATAGTTCATTAGTGGCGGCCTGTGTCTAAACAGAGCAGGTAAGGAACATTTAATCAGAGATGGCCTGCCTTTACACCTGCTGGTCTGGAGGCAATTTTAAGCAATCACCAAAAATCTTAACTGCTACTTATCACTCAAACGTGACCACTTCATAAACGAAAATGGCTTAAATAATTTAAAACAGGCCCAAATGCAATATGCTCCTGATAAAGCCAGAATTTTGGGAACTAAATTGTGAGCAATTTAGAGAACAGAGGGGATGAATTTTTTATGGGCTTAAAAGCCTGTTACAAGAACATCGAAAATAAAAACTTGAGGATTACCCACACTCTTCAAAATAAGGGTGCCAGGACCTCAAGAACCTTAAAATGGATGGTCTGAAGAACCTTCACATGATGCAGAGGTTCTTGAAAAAAACCTTAAACAAGGCTCTTAACGCTCTTTACAAAAACGTTTCTTAAAGGAACTTCTATGGCATCACTATGGCATGTCAATAATGACATGAAATGCTTTAGGACAGCAGTTGAGCTTTTAAAGTCTAGGTAGAAAATCAAACATTAAAATCAGTGTGTTTACATAATAAATGAAAGAAAAAAAAGTAAGGTTTATACAGTTGTGTTTTGGGTCAACAATTGAGAATTATCCAAAACTGGTTCCAAAATTGAATATTATGAAATAAATATTTTAATGATTGAAGTTAATATTACTTTTAGTGAGAAAGGCTGGTGGTATGGTTCAATGAACTGCAGGGTGATTATCTGTTTGTCTGATGACAGTTATCAAATAATTATAAAATGTTCCAGATGATAGCACCACCAGACTGCAGAGACAAATATGTCACAAACCCACCTAAGCCAAGCACTTTCACTGCCAGCTTGCACTAATCTTTGGCACAAAATATCCAAATAGAAATAAAATGAACCTCAAAGTTGTTGAGCAAACTGTGTCCAAGCAATATTGGGTTTATAAGCAGAGTTCATTTACCCCAAGGCCCCATATATACTTGGCATTACCATATATCCTAGATGATCTGGTCATAAATGGGAGTGAAAATATTGCAATGTATCTCCAAGATCCAGTCACTTAAAGCACATTCTGAAGTGGTCCGGGATGCATATGACCACATGTCTATAGAGTGAAAGCTCTTGAAGGATCACCTAATCAACTGTGTCATTGCAATAGACATGAAAACATCTTTCCTTGTTTCTTCTCTCATTTGTTTAGAAGTTGTGTTAGCAGCCCATTTGGTATAAACTGGTATAAACAGTCTGTACATGAACATGAACTCACTGAACATTTCTGTCTGGTAAACACAAAGATTGGCCAGTGGTGCTTTTCCACTGGCACAAGGAACTGTGCCGTACCACAAAAAAAAGTTTTTCCATTACAAATAAAGCGACCTATACCCAAGCTGTACCTGAGCTGCTCGATGGCAGGGCCAAAAGCGTGTCGCACCCAAGCTGACTATGTCACTGCTTTTTGATTGGTGAAAATGTCATGACAACATTGGAAAGAGACCAATATTTAGTTTTTACTGTCTGTGCAAAAAACAACAATGGAGATGCAAACTAACAACTGGGACGTCGACGAAGTTCAAGCGCTACTATCTGTTTGGGCTGAAGATAAATATTAGCGGGAGTTTTCTATCATGCTAACAAATTTATTTTTAACGCTGTGAGAAACGCAAAGGTGTACCAGGACATCACTAACAAATTAGCTTTCATTCATCATTAGTTTCATTAGCTTGGTTTGGTTATTCATCGCAGGGCTAAACGATGCCAAGAAAAAACTTAAAACTGTGTTAAGACTATTAATAATAAAAGACCACAATAACAAAAGCAGCTCTGACAGAAAAACTTTCCTGTGGTTCGACTCCATGGACGTGGTTTTGGGACGACGACCGGCCATAAACTCTGGGGAGAGAATTGCACTGCTGATGTGTCAGAAACACCGTTACCAAACTGAGATACACTGGAAGATCAAAGCGTGATGGAAGCTCTGTGCCATTGCAGTATGGTTTAGGTACAGCACAGTTCCTGTATAGGCCTATCTATGGAAAAGCACCTGTAGGTAACGTGAGCTTGACCCTTCCTCCAGCTTCAAAATTTGATCTAAAGTGGTCACTGTAGACCAATTCAAGACTCATGAAGATGCCAGGAATAAACGGCTGTATGTCTCATTGTCCAAGTTGGATCAGGTCACTCGAAACAGATGGTAATACCAGGTGTTAACAGGGACATACAGTTGGGTGTCAAAACAGAGATAGTGAATCAGCTTGCAGGTGGCCAGGGTTAGTGGGGTGGCTGCCAAATTTAGATGTCTCTCATTTGAACATTCACAAAGACAATCCTCCAAAAGTCCTCTAAGGAGGAATAAAAAGGATGGAGGGAAGAAGGCATGATGGTAGGGTCAGACAGTAGGAAATTATTTATGTGCTGAAATCCTCTATCCTCTATATCTAAAGGCTTTCACTTGGGAATTGAAGAAGTATCAAAATCAGTGGGTTTAAATGGAATGATCAAATGAAAAAATAACACATAGCTGTGTTACAACAGCTATATTATTTCTTTTTTCTTATTTTTGTCTCTTGCTTTTTTTCCAACTAGCTCGTAAACCATAAGAGCAAGAGCATTATTAAAATAATGTTTAAAGTCATTGGATGAAAAATGATTAATGAGAAATGATGAAGTAAAAATAGATGAGTATTTTCTTAGAGCTTAGAGGCAATTTGAAATTGGAGCAGCTTGAAAAAAATACAATGAAAAAAGTGATAAAAATCAATAGACAGAGGACTCTGAGTGACCTGTATGAGTGGAAGCTGAGTGAAGTTTTCAGAAAAAAGATGATTTTATAATACAAAAAATATGATACAAAGTGCTGCCAAGAGCATTAAAAAAAAAGATCTTAAAAGCTTCAAAAAGATCAACTGTTTACTCTGAGCTACCATTTACTGCTCCTCCGTTGATTGTTATAATAAAGCATAGCAGACAAATTATTATTTTTTATTAATAATTTTGTGACTTAAATCATGATTTGTCTTAATTTGTCAAATTTGACCCTAAAGAAATTAAAAAAAAAAGTTTAGTTACAGCTATAGGATTGGAAAAAAGATTCATCAGAATGTCTTTTTAAGAATTCATTTTAAGATTATCTTCATCGTGTTCATATGAACCTGAACATGACAATCATATGATTTCCATACAGTAAACACAACTTCCAGTGTTCATAACCAACGTGTGCATATATCACACACACAGTTAACTGTGTGATTGCAGTCTCTCGTTTCTGTTTGTACAGCTTGTGAATTCTTGTTACAGTGGAGGGGAACTGCAACTTTAGTTTGGAGCTCGTTAGTTTATCTCAGGTCTCCCGTGTTCACTGTCCAGCTTAGTCTGCCAAACCTGCTGCTTTAAAGGCTGTTTAAAAGCTGTAGTTCAATGAGAAGACTCCAAACGTGGATTCTATCAGAGCAACATTAAAACATATAAGCAGCTGGGCTTCAGCCTGCACTACTGCGAGTGGGTCAAACTCAGAAACTGTGTTTAGAAGAAATAAAGGGACAGCAAGTTGGTTTTGGCAAACCAACTTCAATTTCCATTTGCTTTCATGTCCACTGATCAGGCATGCATTTTATAAAAATTATTCATTTCATATATATCTTCTTAGGAAAGAGGCTATTAAGGTGAAAAAATATTTTTTTAAAATTCTTACCTGCATTTTTCTTAGCTATTCTCAAGGAATGTAGTAGAAGAAATTATACTAAACTTTTCGACCAGTTTAAATTCAATTAAAGGTTTCATTTGACCTATCATTTCTGATGAGTTTAACCTTTTTTTAGGGTATTATTATACCCTTATTAAAGGGTATTATTATTATTATTATTATTATTATTATTATTATTATTATTATTATTATTATCCCATATATATTTCTCCTTTAATATAAATAAAATTAATAAATGCATGCAAAAAGCATCACTGTTTAACAACCATTTTTGTAAAAGTAGTTATTTTTGTGTGATTACTATGTGCAGCCAAACCAACTCACTTATTCATTCTTTCATGCTCAGCCGTTTTTTTGTTTTTTTTTTTCAGTGCAGTAGAGCCAGCTGGCCACATTAAGCCTCAGCCTCACGCTGCTCAGGCACTGGTGACCCAGTATAAACAAATGTATTTAATGATCAGTAAAGCAAAGGGTCTGCCTACACTGCCAACAGGAAGCTCCTGTATTATTACAGATCAACCAGTCAGACACAGTTTACTGTCACAGTCCGTCCGATGGTATCATTTCTATACTCTTGAGATTCCTGGCCCATTTTAAAATATGCATTTATCTTTGCCAAATCTACTCTTCCGTGACATTTCAGACAGTTCTCACACAGCATGTGGAATCAAATCTCACCGTGAGGCTTTTTATAACGACATGAAAAGCATATTTTTAAACTCATGCTTATGCTTTTACCCTGAAAGCGAACACTGAAACAATCTTTGCATGAATACAAAGTGGCAGTTTGCTCTCTAATGAAGTTAAAAGGTGCAGGTGCTCAGTTTGCTTCATCCCTATGGGCACTGGGCCCTTCATTTTCTCATTAAAATGTCCCAGTAAAAAAAAATGTTTGAGGAAAAATGTTTCCTCAATAAATGTTTTTAGGCAACAAATCTATGCTCTCATGGCCCGTGTTTCAGACCAACATTGCATTAATCTTGGTTTCTCAAGTTCTTTAGCAGCAGGACACAGCCAAATATTATTGTGATTTTATAATGTCTATTACTTTATATATGAAAAGTGTGATATTTTCATTTCTAGGCTTAGTGGAGTAGGCTGCTCCCTCTGTCATGCTGCTGTTAATTCTTTACTTTCACTACAAACAAAAAAGTAAGGCAACACCACATCTAACCAGACAAGGCAAGCATTCATGAATTTTATTTGTGCTATACTCATCTTCAGTGACCCAGGTTCAGACAAAAGTCTGTATTCATATATTTTTTGTATTACAGACAGAAAAAAATGTACAAAGGTGAATTGAGTGCATAAGTGCAGGCATTTCAGTTTGTATATACATATACTGCCACGATCGGAACATTATAACAGGCACTTTCCGAGCAACAGCAGGCTAACATTTATAAATCTGTTTTCTTTTTTTTCTGAACAGGTCCCAGCAGAAACATATTTCTTTTATCGGGGAGCAGCATAAACAGTCTATGTTCAGTAGCAAGTGTCCCTATTAGAGTGAGGTGAAGCAACGAACTTTAAAAATAAAAGTAATAAAAAAACTGTGTTAATGTGCGATAAAATAATTGACGGTGTTAAGTAAATAATGCATTAACACGATAACTTGTTAACTTGCCCAGCCCTAATATATATATATATATATATATATGTTACTATACAGGTGCATCCAATCTGAAGGCTTGGGCCAACACAGGTCCAACATGGACTGAAACGTCTGCACTTTTGCAACTTATATCCCTATAATGAGAAAATAAATCTTTTATCTCAAATGTATTTTCTGTTTTCTGTGTGCAAGTCCTTCCTTGCTGAACTATTGCACCAGAGAAGACAAATGACAGACAGTTTTTTTAAGGTGCACCTCAACTCTTGTAAACCATTGATTTGTGATTATAGGACTTTGAGAATATTGGACTCAGAGAATATAAAGCCTTGGAAATATAGGATCCTGAAAATGTAGGATGTGAGGAATAAAATGCCTTGAGCAAAGAGGGTCCTGGGAGCAAAGGAACTTGGGAATATGGGACCTTCAGTTTTTGAGACCTTGGGAATATAGGGCTTTGACAATATAAGGATCTGGGAACTCAGAAACTCAAGAATATAGGGCTGGGAACATAGGTACACTCCCATACAGTACTATATATATGTGCATAAGAGAAATCTCTCCTTTTACCCTGCCGCCTATATTCCCCTGTGTCTTTTTTTCTAAGTGGATTTGCCTATTGCTCTGCACATTAGTGACAGCTCTGGAGGATACAGCCTTGTGATTTCATGTCTTGGGTCACTGTGCTTGAAATGACTGGGTGCTCTCCAGTCATATGAGGTGACCTTAGGTTTGATGTATGTCCCGCTCTCATTCACATTTGCAATAGAAGACTGAGAAGCTGCTGACTCAGGGCCTACAAAGAGTGAAAACTCCCTCTGTGCATCCATCATTAGATTTACAGGCTCTACATTTCTCAAGAGCACCCAGTCTATTGGATTTATGACACCCAAACATATTCAAGTCCCTTTATTAAATGCGCTGCCTGCCGCTGCAGTTTGTGTGTGGGAGGGACTGTGCTATATCTGCTTTTTTTCAAAGCGTTATAGGATTATACAGCATCAGTGCTTTGTTTAGTAGTACATAAATCTGCAAAACCTGTGTTCTCTTGCCTGCTGTGGTATATATAATATACAGTCTGGCAGCTATCCAGCAGCACAGACCAAGAACTATATAATATTGGCTTTGATACTGAACTCTGGCTAAACCTTCGGAAATCAGGCTCACTATAAGGCAACATTCATTTTAATTAAGACGCTTTATGTCTGTTCATCATGCTGATGTTACACTGGAATTATTTGAATAACAGTGCAGTTTGTATGTGAAAAAAGGGGTGTTTACTTATGTTGTCAAAAGAATTTTTTATCATACTTGAATATACACTTGAACAGGTAATACATGTAGCTGTGCAGAATGTAATACGTTTAACCTTTTTTACTGACATTTGTTACTCAAATGCATCTCCAGTGGCTCAGATTGAAATTTGATTACTAAATATGCAAATCAGGTCATACACAACAACCCATTGCTTGCTTTTCTTCTCATTTTCCCCTTCTGTTCGAAACAAAATGACAATTTTGCACATTATTGCTAATTTCCTTACCCTGGCAGTCAATGTGTACAAGAAAAGAGCTGTTTAGAATAATTAGCCTCCTGTAATAATCACTGCTGTTATGAACCATGTATGTTAAAGCACAAGGCCTTGTAGTGAGACAGTGATGAAATGATGAAACAAAGAAAAGGTTAACCCAATTATCGCATTGTTCAAGATAACCAGCTCTTTCAAAGGTGGGCAAAATAGATTGAAGAAGCTCACACCAGGAGATAATCTTGAACTGGGGATTAATGATGGCTCTGTTAAGTGGTGGTGGCCTTGGGGGTCTCTTTCCAATAAGCAGAACAGCAGGAGGAGGCACCATCACTACACTGGAAGTGGGTTTGGGCTTGGAGAGACAGATGTATTTGAATATCTGCACTGGTATACACTGGTATAGCCTCCTGAAGTGGTTTGAGCAATCAGATTTAAATGTGTTTTAGATGCATCTAGGGGTCCATTTTCACCTGCTCTTTATGTGGATAAGCTCTGCCCAGATAGAATCCAGTTCTCAAGACGCATGAAATGACCAGGTGAAAGTTATTCAGCTGCTACGGTTGTGTTCTGTTCACACTGTTTTTGAAAAGGTATTTTTACTTGCAGTCTATATTTCAGAAGGAATACTTTTACTGAGGGATGGGGTTTAGGACACTCTACACACTGGGACAGTGCATATCATTTTGTCACTCTAAGTGAAGCATCATTTTACCAACTGCACTTCAGATGTGTGATGGGTGGTTCAGTACATAAATAACACTCCAAACAAGCCTCCATACAATTTCTCCAATGACCTGATTCAAATACAATGTTTCATATCAATGGCAGTATAAAGCTGTTAGACAGATAACCCCAGCAAACATTCACTGTTTATCCAAGATGCCTCTTCACTTTGGATAAGGGGCGTGACGTGATCTCCAGGGAGCCAATCAGAAGACCTAAAAGGACGGAGAGACAGGAGCTGAAGATAAAAGCTAAAAGTGGAAACCTTCATCAGATCCATGGAGAGATTAAGAAACAACAGCAATACTGTTTCTTTCATGTAGGACAAGTAAATATATAATTAAGTGCATTTTAATGTGTGGTAAGGGTGGAGAATTGGATTTATTCAGAAATAGGCTGCTCTTTCACAAAAAAAAAACAAAAAACCTGCACCTATTTTTCAGTCTTATTTAATTTCCTTACTTGTTTTAGCTACATATGACACTAAATCCAGTAAAGATCTGAAAGCCAACCATACTTAGCTTTGCTAGTAAGCCACAGAACAGATGTGTTTCATGTGTCTTTTTTCAGTTTTTTTTTTCAGTAAAGTTTTCTTTCACACTGTTTAATTATTGTTCTCTTGCACCTGTTTTTAGGAAATGTGCAAAATTTCACTCTTCTTTACAAATTCCTGGGATTGTAGGTGTCTGGTTTATACGGTTCACACGCAAAGCTGCAGCACGAGAGCTCATCAGAAGTGCCCACCTGTGTCTAGTCACATTTTGATTGGTCAAATGGTCTTTAGGGGCTGGTTCATTGGTAAGTGCTTTGTTCTTATTCAGGTTTAATTCATTAATGCAGTGGCTCCCAACCCTGAAGTACCCCCAGTACATTTTAGAGTTTCCACTGTGCTACTTTTTGACATCTACACATTGAATGCACAGCAGGTTGTTAGCTTACATACATGAACTGTATGGACTGGGGAATGAACAGTATGTTTTAAAACTTTAATAATGTTTACAAACGGTATCAAATTCTGATTATATGAGCTTGGTGTTCTTTAAGCTATTTTCAGTACCCATCACATATTCTTCATCATCCAATCTGGGTGTGCTGCTTTCTGAAGAATGGGTGACTCATGAGAGCCCATCCATAATGGATAAAGAAAGGGTTTGTGTCGATCGGCTTCACACTGAATCCACTGAGACCAGAGCTCTAACATACATACTGCACTGCTTTCTCACAAGCCATTAATATTCATTCATGAGGTGAAAAGTGTAGATGTGGGGATGGGGAGGTGGGGGTGTGAGGGAGTGAAATGCTGGGACGTGGGGGTGGGGGGGGGGTTTGGTGGTGGAGGTGACTCTTTCAACTTAATCTGCAGACCCTCCACCCTGGGCTCTGTACTGTATAGTGAGCACAGTGCCTAAGGCGCAAATTTCATCTCTGGCTGCATAAGCATATTAATCAGGAGCTTCAGTCAGTCATATTAGCCTCGCCCCAGCCACCCACTGTCTCTGTCTACAGACTACGTTTCCAATGACCTCCTTCGCAAATTGCAAGCACTAAAATAAAAATGTGTAAAATAGTCTTTGCGCTTTTTGTTTCCATTGAGCTGACTTTTACCGATAAAAATACTTTAGCCTTTTCTGGACAAATGTGTCTGATATATTAATATACATACTATATATGTACATGGTATGCTCTATAAATCTTAAAAATGTATTTTGAATGGATGCATTTTTAGAATGCATTGAATCGATGCATTCCTGTTATTGAGATGGTTAGATGCTGGTTAGAAGAACCCAGGTCTGATACCTGCATTCTTGATGCATTCCAGCCATTGCTTTAATTTGTTTAATTCCATTATTCATCCATCCATGCAATATCTGAGCCGCTAATCCTCAACCAGGTTTGCAGGGGGTGCTGGAGCCTATCCCAGAGGTTATGATTTGATGATGATTCAGCTCATCATGCATCGACTATGTACTGAATATGTTAGTGAATATGCATACAGTGGGTATAGAAAAGAATCACCCCCGTCAATATGTTCACTCTTTATTGCTTTGCAGCCTGAAATGAAGACACGCACAAAAAACAAGGCAACTTATATCATCCAAATGAAAGATATGACAGCAACTGTTAAAAAAATAAGGGATCACCCACTTCCTAAAATACATGTAAATTTACCAGGTGTAATTAATTACCTTCTCTATTTCCCACCAAGGTAACTGTCTTCCACCTGTGATCGACTGTAGTCATTTGATTAGTTCAGTATTAAAACAGGAGCATTCCAGTGCTTGGTAGTGGAACTAAAAGCAAACAATCAACTATGGGTGGCAAGAAACTGCCAAAAGATCTCAAGGATAAAGTTGTGGACAGGCTCAAGTCAAGAGATGGATACAAAAAAAATCAAAGACTTTGTCAATCCCCATGAGCACAGTAAAGTCTACAATTAAAAAGTGGAAATTGTTTGGTATTTCTAGTGCCCTCCCTACAAACTGGATGGAAGGGTGAGGAGGAAACTGGTCAGAGAGGCTACAAAGAGGCCTATGGGAACTTTGAAGCAGTTATAGAAAACTATGGCAAAGGGTGATCATCATGTGCATGTTACAACAATATCACAAGTGCTCCACAAATGTGGCTTGTATTGGAGGATTGCAAGAAAAAAGACACTACTCAATAAAGGACACATTAAGTCTCAAAGTTTGCCAAAACTCACCTTGAAGATTCTGCAGCCAAATGGAACAAGATGTTATAGACAGATGAGACCAAAATTGAACTATTTGGCCTCAAAACCAAATGGTACATCTGGCAAAAAGCCAGTACAGCTCACCATCCAAAGAACACCATCCCCACAGTAAAGCATGGTGGTGGCAGCATCCTTTTGTGGGAATGTTTCTCTGCAGCAGGGACTGGGGCACCTGTCAGCATAGAAGGAAAAATGTATGGGGCAAAATACCATCAAATTCTTGAGGAGAATCTGCTCTGCTATAAACTTATTAATGAGCAGAAGGTTCACCTTCTAACATGACAATGACCCAAAGCACACAGCAAAACTGACCACACAGTGACTTAAGAAGGAAAAGGTGAATATCCTTGCATGACCTTTTCAGAGCCCAAATTTAAACTGTGGAATGATTAAAGTCCACTAACAGTCACCATTCAATTTCATTAAGTTTGAACGATTCTGTAAAGCAGACTGGGCAAATACTGTACAGTCTAGCTGTGCAAAGCTTGTAGAGGAGTATCCCAACAGACTTAAGGCAGCAAATAAAGCAAAATGTGGTTCTTTAAAGTACTGACACAGGGAGGTGATCCTTTAACTATGTCAGTGATTATGGTCTTTTATTTTTCTGAACTGTTGCTATCATATATGTTATAAGTTGCTCTGAGTAAATACAGCTCGAAAAATGTTTTTGTGCTGCAAAGCAACAAAATGTGAACATTTTGAAATGGGGTGGTTCCTTTCTATACTCACTGTAATGCTTATGAGTTTTTGTGGTAATAGCCATGTTGACAAAAGAAAAAGAAAAATACTCTGTGGCTGGCTGGAATCATTTAATGCAACGCAGAGTCAGGGGCTGGAACATGATTTGGAGAGGTAGAAACCCAGCCAAAACTCACAGAGCCCATTAGGCCCTGTAAAGTGTGGAATATTACAGGTCTATGACCAGCGGATTAAATCTTCATGATAGACTTGCATACTGTATCATTACTAATCTCTTCTGCTCGTCCGTGAAAATCGATTCAGACGTAAAGCCTCGGCCAGTGAGTCATAAATTGGAATGATTCATGTCCCCCAAGAGACAGGAAAAGTACAAGATTGCTAAAATGTTGGGATAAAAAAGAACAATTAATGTAAGTGGGTTAACAAAACCGCCTTATGAGCTTGAAAGATTGATGCATTATACTGCCACTAAGACACTCGGTGAGAACTCCATTAAACTTTTATTTCTAAAACTTATCCCAGCGTGTAAATCTTCAGCATTCTACGATGAGACTGGAACTGGAACAGAATGTATCCAAAATGTATGACCCATCTCTGAGGTAGACTGACTTCAAATGGCACTTTGAATTTGTATGATTTTAATCGTACAATCGGTTGCATTTGAATCAAAAGTGTGACACATGGATATAGAACGTTAAGTGTCCTTTAATAACTGTCTGGTTACATATAAACAGTGCACATAAAAATAATGTAGTTTTTTTTTTTTTTACATGAATACAAACTGAAGTTGATAAACAAGCATTTACATAAACTGCTCTACTGTAATACAGCTGTAACAGTGAATACACCACCAGTAGTTACATTGATGTTGCATGCAGTTACTAAAAACACTTCAAATAAAGTGGGAGCAACACAGTTTCTGTCCTTACAGTTACTTCTTCTGGCAAGATCTGTGTTTATGTTTTTTTATGTGCAACCATTCGACATTAGGATTATGTCATATTTACTCAGTGAACATTTGTGCCGACTGGCACCCTATGCAAATGATGTTGATCTTTTAAGATAACTATGAGGAGTCCAAGCACTGTACTGTTCACTTTAAACTTCACTTCCACCAAAGTTCAGCCACATATATTTACATTTAGTGATCAAAAATGTGTCAGACTGCCATATGGCAAGCCATTTTCAAATCAGCTCATATGACGCATCACTTGCTTCCTCTCCTCGTTTTTCCTGTTCGATTCAATTTTACACAGCATTGTTCATTACGCCAGCAGTCAATACAAGACTGTTTAGACTTATTGGCCTCCTGTATTAGGCACTGTGGTCATTGACAACATGAGTTTTTTCAGTCTTAACACACAAAAACCGATACTCTAAACTCAATTGCCTGAACCTTTCCATCAGTTAGCTAAAGGAAAACTCTTCAGCCAAAGGTCTAGGCAATATTCACCTGATAGACAGAAATTCAATTACTTTTGCATAACATTAAGCACAGGTTTCATTACATAGCACAGTTAACTTTATGCTGTCATGCAGAAAGCACTGCCATTCAATACACAAAACTAGTCACAGCACCCTATAATTAAACACAGATAACAAATGGTTCAAGCAATGAGGCTGCGTTCACAAGACATTTTGCTATCCATCTAAAAAAGCCCTGACACAGATTTCAGGTTTGTTGTGTGTGTTGGCGACTGATGTGAACTCCGTAAGTGAAAACTGCTGGCAGCTGCTGTTCTTTTTCTTAAAATGATGTAAAAAAGATGTATGTTTGACCACTCGCTGTCCTACTATATCAATAGGGGTGGATTGTAAAGCTCTGAATGTGACAGCAGTGATTAGTTTCTACTTCTTATTGTTTAAAAGTCGATGTGACTGACTGAAGCCCCGCCCCACACTGTTCTTCTGTTGGTTGACGCATGGTACCCACTCCATCAACAGTTCAACTCTGTCTAAGGGAACGCAATTATTTTATGTGCCATCATGCGTTAGTGTCTATTTTCTGTCAAAGCATCAATTTCATTGAAATCGATGGTAAGAGATGCATTTTTGATGGATACAAGGCCCTGTGAACATAGCCTAACAAGCTCACACATTTGTGAAGGTGCAGTCCAACAGCAAGAAACCAGCCATGCAGTTTGAAAACGTAAGAAGAGCCTCTTTGGTATTTTAGTTGAAATGAAAAACAGAAGTCAAGCAATCACTAGAGGAAGAGCGAGGGAGAAAAAAAGATGACAGCACGTTACAGATAAGATATGTTTAGCTCTTATCAACTACGTTCTTGTTCGTGGTATGACAGTGAGAGATGCTGGACAAAGGGCTCAAATCTGTACTGCTTTGATAATCAGGATGATCAGAGAGGAAAACATTCACAGCAATGTATTCCTGTTTTTATATGCTAAGGATGTTCCAGTATGTCACTGTATCTATGCAAGTAAGAACAGAAAATATTTGAACAGTTTGTAAATGACCATATATTTGCCAGATAAGGGAAAGCACACATTATGACCACAAAAATCCACAGTTTTTTGTCTAAATATATTTATTTATTAATATATTCTTTCTAAGGAATGTCTTTGTTTTTTTCACAAAACACATTTACAATAAAAGGATACTTCATTAAACTTTTTGATGTGCAGGGCAGTTTCAGGAGCCATAGTGATGGCAGTTCAGGAGGTGGTCGATTGCCCCCAGTAACTCTCAGCCAGTGACAGTATAACTTTTTCCATAGGTAGACCTCATTTGCAGCTGAAAGCCTAACCATACAGTCATTCAGCATCTAGGAATGCTAATACAATTAGTCAAATGAATGAGTCTGAAAGAGGCTCAGAGCTTTTCAGCAAAAAACAATTCACGCAGTTCAATCCCTTGGAATGTTGCACAGTTGTAATTGGTATTACCACTGTCTCATATTCAATTAGCATTCATTTGAGGGTGATGACTTGAATATTTTTCTTTGTTGTCTTTCAGCTTCGCTGTCTTTCTGAAATGTCAGACAACAGAACTGCAGGTTCATGTTGGGATTCTCAGTGTACAGCAAAGTGTGCATGCAGAGCAAAACAGTTTTCATAAGTTTCAATGTAAAAATGGCAAGTTTGGCAAAAATGTAAAACAAGCTTTGTTTTTATTGCAAAATAAGACACAACAATACTTCATCAAATTTAAATGATAATAAAATAAGTAGACTGAATATAGCATGGAATAAAAGATGATCAACTACATTTTCTACACAATCTTATTAATTTGAGCTTATTTCAGTAAGCTACAAGTCAGAAAAATTAATTCAGTATTTACAGAATGTCAGTAAATATTCTAGTGATCATCAACAATGTAAAGGGGCCAAAAACATGACCACAAACATGACCTGCCAATGGAGGGGGCAGAGGGTGTTAGCTTAGCAATTAGTGGCAACCAGCTACATCTGTGACGGACCTACTTAAGGGCTGCTTGGAAGGTTGCTCAAATGCTCAGTCTTGAGATCATCCTATCATGTGTTGGTGTCTCTGTCCAAGCTGGTAATGGTATTGATTTTGAGTTTGGTTTGCTCTGCATCCAGAATAAATAAAGTAAAAATGAAAGTTTAGTTATTCCCTCCCTAGTGAAAACATTTGCTGTTTTTTGTTTCTCCTTTTCTCAAGACTTTCCTACCTCCACTCCTGGCTTTTCCCCACTGCTGGAAAGATTATCCTCTCTGTCCTCACACTGGGCTACAGGTTATCGTCTCTGTCCTCACACTATGGGGCAATTCTTTGTTTCCCCTCCTTGAAAGTGCCTTAAAGTTTTCTCTTCTCTAGGCTAAGTCCCACTTGTTCAGACAATTTTCTTAGTTTAGTACACGTAAACCAGTAAATCAGTTTGCTCTGCATTTGAGTCCTAGCTTGTGGTACAGTGTTTCGCACTCTAGGCTTTGGTCCACCACAACAGAGGCTCTAATACACCTCTGGGTCAGCTCCCCATTAAAGAAAGACTGGTCGACTCAACCTGGACCCAGCAAAGCTAGACCAGTTAAAAACAGCCATCTGTTACAGCTGCAAGCACCAACAGGGAACGGGTTCCTTTCTGGTTTTGTGCACCAAATTTTGTACCGTTCAGAGTATTTTGACCAAAAATAAAATCCTTTACAACCTAAAAAGGTCGGCTCCCAGCTGGAACCAAAAGAACCGTGATGACATCAGTAGGTGTTCTAAAGTTTGGAGAAGAACAATGAAGTATGCTTATACTTTAAGGAGAAAAATGAACATCCAGTGGTCTGTTGATGAAACCCAAGTGTTTGGTGACGATTTGTGTTTGGTGGTTTTGAAAATGTGGGATTGTTTTGGAGATGGCAGTTTCAAAGAGTAGAAGTTTAAAAGAATCCTGAACAACCTCTCAATCGCTAGTCCTCAGCAGGAAGCTATGGAAGCTTACATCATGGAGGCACTGGCAACAAGCTTCATATGGCCGTCATTCTCCCCTACAGGGATGGGGTTCTTCTTTATGAGCAAGAAGGATGGGGGCGTGCCCTGATGTATTGATTTCCAGGGTCTCAACAAGATCACTGTCATGAGCGGTTAACCCATGGCCTCAGCCTTTGAGTCATTGCAGGAAGACTCCATTTTCACCAAGACGGATTCTTCATTGTTCCACTCAAAACTGTAGAAGGACATGGCTACTTGTGTCATCAAGGGTCCCACTGGAAAAATCAGCTCTTTTGGCTCCAACTGGGAACTAACCTTTCAGGTTCTGAATGATATAACATATCTATATCTGAATGAGGCAAGGGGATGAATAGAAGACGGCTTTCTTTACACCTTCTGGGCATTTAGACCTCTTGCTGTCTTTTGGGCTCATGAATGGCCCTGCAGTCTTCCAGTAGTTCATTAACAAGATTTTGAGGGAAACCTCAAACATTTATATATTTTGTTTGCTTATATGACATCTGCATCATTAGAAAACCCTGGAAGGACATATTAGGCCCGTCCAATGGGTCCACCAGCTGGTCTAAGATATCCAGCTCGAAAAAAGCCTGTTTTATGTGCCCTTTTAGCCTTTCTGGGGTTTGTGGTTTCCAGACGGATTCTTCTAAAATCAAAGCAGTGGCTGATTGGCCGCCACCCACTTTCATTAAATTAGTCCAACACTTCCTGGGGTTTCCCAGCCGGGGTTCATTGTTTTATGTTGAATTTCGGGTCTGTGGCAGCCCTGTTAATGGATCCTACTAAGAAGAACCAGGGTAAATTCGTATAGACACCTGAGGCTGAGCGTGTGTTCCAAGAGCTGAAACACTGCCTGACTACAGCCCTTTCACTCAGACATTCATAAATGCCCTTTCTAACTTGCTAATAAGAAGTTAATTATGTTATTGTGGATATTCTGAAACTCTGTTTAATTAAATAACAGAGTCTTTTTAAGAATGTAGGGTTTGTTAACAGTCAGCTTGGTGGGTTGCTAATAGGCTGGTAGTAGTATTCAATAGTAGTACTAGAAACAGGTTAGGCTCAAATATTAGCTACAAATCTGCATCATTCAAAGTAAAGAATGTTACCTGCATGTCAAATATCATGTAAAAGTTTTGAAATATATATATATATATATATATATATTTTTTTTTTTTTTAAGACATACAGAAGCATACAGAAATAAAACTGTAAAACTGTAAACATGGGTCAAGACTATCTACCTCATACACCTGACTGAAGCTGTCATTTGACAGCAGACATATTGATTATATTGGCCAAGGTGCTGATACACCATTAAGGGCTTTCTTGCAGTTCAAGGGAAACATTGATTTCTTGAGAGTGTGTTGCTCAAATCATATGAAGTTAATCCTACTCATTCATCACTGCAAAAGAGCTCTCCCGGGTCTGTAGCTTTAAATAAACTCCTTTAAATAAAATCCTTTACTCTTTTAACAGCCATGGCATTAATGAACACCACTGACGATGCACAGCATCAATGATTCATTACAGGAATTTATTTAGAACATCTTAGGATTGAGTCAGATTCGACAAAGTGTATGTAGAAATTATAAGAAAGCAGCTTTGTTGGATTTCATGAGAAAAGTCCTAGAGCTAGTCTTCTCTAGCCACAGCCTTAATGCCTTAACAGTTCAGACAACAAATTTCATGGTACACTTAAAAATAACGGTTCCTTTATACATAGTCCTGGTGGGGCTTTGTATTATGTACAGTTCTTTACACAACTTTTACAAAACACTCTCTGGTGGTTTTGTTGTTGGTGTGTTTGGAGTTGTAGTCAGTAAGTTTTCTTTTTCTTCTTTTTAAGTTATGTGTACAGTAGAAATTGCAGTGTTTTTCACAGCTAAGGGAGGAAGGTCAGAAATAACATGCCAGTTCTCCTATTTAAAGCTCAGAGTACAGCACTGTATATGAAAATAATACAAATGTCTTTTATAGTTAACATGCATGAGAAAATCAACTAGTTTCTATGGTAACATGACATTTTTAACTGTGTCTCTAAACACTTTGTGACTCTGAAGTACAATTTCTCATCAGGTTAAATGAAAATTTCACAATCTTCCAACAATAGCGACGGTAGAGGAAAACCTGATTGTGGGTAGAGCATGGAGAAGTTCATTCCTGTACCTGTCACATACAAGCGGAAAAACATTCTTATTCTATGTTTTAATAGCGTGTGTTTTTTTCAATGTGTCTGTTTACATAACACAGGATAATGAGCAATTCTCTCATGCTTAATTTAATTAAAAAGAATTATGAAGACCAAAATAGATTATAAATACAAAATAACAGAAGAATTAAGTTAGCTATGATGTGAAGAGCATGACAATACCATGACTGCTGTAGTGTTCATGTAATTGGTTCTGCTTATGGGTTAGTGGAGCTCTCCATGGTGCTGATTCTTTGTGTTCTCCAGCTTGTATAACATTCCTGCAAGAACAAGCACTGTACACATGCATACAAAGGTTTACATCCTTTTGAGGGAAACACGTAAAGCCATTTATCTGACTTGTAAACATTTGTTTGTACAAAAAAAATACAACATTTTGAATAAATACAGGGGTGTTAGTGTGTTGCTTAATCATTTCCCAAAGCTCTCCTTGAGGAAGACCACCCAATACCTAGTTTATCTGATCAATACTTAATTAAATTAAGTGCTGCTGATGGAACTGAACAAATCTATACAACAGCTGGAGTGCAGTGAGATAATTTGTGTACCGAACATACTGTATCACTTAAAGTTTTTTTACTCTGTTTGTCTATTAATATTTGATTTAATATTATAGTGCTTTTATAGACAATAAAACATTAAGAAAAAACATTAAGTAAGTTTTCATAACTGTCTAGGGCTTTGCACAGTGCTGCATGTGGATGTTGTAATTAACTGGTGACCTGTTCAGGGTATTTCTCTGCTTTTTGCCCCGTGAGTGTTAGGACACACTCCAGCACCCTCCTGCAACCCTGGTTTGGATAAGCGGCTTGGATGATGGAGGGATGAATGTGTACTAGTCTTCAGACAACAGCTTTCATGGTACACTTAAAAATAAAGGTTCCTTCATGTACAGTTCCACGGGGGGAGGGGTAGAAGTTCTTTACACCACTTTTACAAAAGGGTTTTAGACCTGTTCTGCCTTCTTTTAAATATCAGCACTTCTGTTGCACTTTCAATCTTCTTTCACTGATTTTCTATCCATTCTTTTTTCTTTTATTTCTTCTATTTTTATTTTTATTCTATTCCTGCAAAGCACATTGAATGACCTTTGTGTATGATAATGTGATATATAAATAAACTTGATTTGACTAAAACAGAAGACAAATTCATACAAAACACAATACCTGATGGTTTTGTTATTGGTGTTTTGGAGTCGGGAGGGTTTGTTTTTTAAATCAAGTAAAAAATTGGAGTTGGAGTGGGTAGGTTTTTTTTTTTTTAAATCGAGTAAAAAATTCTGTAAAGAACCACTCAGTGAACAACTTTTTAGAGAAACCAAAGCCACTGTGTTTATGTATTTTCTCAGCTTAACCCCCCGCCTTTGAATGGAAGCATGTTTCTGACCCTGTCATGTACTTTGCCCACACATCTGTGGGATTTGGGGAGATAAGCCTGCATCCTCTGAACCGTATCTCTTCATCGGGTTGCCTGTTGTGGAACAGCAGTGTCTGCTCCCTGACCTCCCAGGCAGAAACATCTTGTTGCCTTGTGCAGTGCTCAATAGCTCTTAACCTTCTGCTGCCATCAATTATTCAATATCACCCTCTGCATGTGTTTGTGCTGTGTGTTTGTTCAGTGTCACATTTACTACATCAAATTACAATTATCGTGCATCATCGTATGCTCTTTTTAGTTTTCTGGTGTCTTGGCCTGATGCTCATGCAAAACACCCATGTTTAACGAGTGGGAATAAATGAAGGTTGCAGAAAGGCTTCTCTCAGATTTGTGCCCCAACAAAGCCGCTAAGGATGAGGAGGAATCAGGGCAGTGCGCTGCAGTAAATTAAAACTGGTCACAGAAACTTTCCCTTTGCTTCCAGTAATTGAGTGGTGCCTTCATATTTTACAGCTCATCAAGCACAGAGATATTCAGAGAGTCTTATTAACATGCAGCATCAGAGCCTTTTTTTTGAAGAGTGCTTCATGGGCACATGACAGTCTGTAACAGAGGGATCATTCTTTAGCGGCTGGGGCTAAATTAAAATCATCTGAATGTGAAAGCAGTGCGGGGGAAAACCTCTTTGTTTTATGGGTCGGTGTAAAGACAGCTGGGGTGGAGCCAGGTGGATAAACAAGAAGTTGTAGAACAATAGTGGTGTGTGTGTGTGTGTGTGTGTGTGTGTGTGTGTGTGTGTGTGTGTGTGTGTGTGTGAGCTGGATGACAACAGCCCATCGGGGCGGCGTTTCTTTAATGGATGGCTCCGAGTCCCTGCACTTGATAAAGGTCAGGTTGGAGGGAAATGTCAGCTGCAACTATCTTCAGTCCAACTTTCTTCAGTAGGGTAGCCGTATGATGAGTGAGGAATCTCAGGAGAAATGCAGGTGCCACGACAAAATGGAACAAAAGCACATGCCTTCGCAGGATGGCTCCTCCAGAAAGTCTGATCCATGAAACTCTGGGGAGATGCCGATATGTTTCCTTTTCATTGTGTTCATTTCATTTGGTTATTTTGTTGACATTGTGTTTAAGGGCCAGGTGCAAAAAAAGATGCTTTGTGCTAGAGTTAGCTAACCAACTAATTTCCATCTGTCAGGTAAACATATGATAAAAGGGCCCATGGCATGGAAAATCAAAATCTCCTTTTTAAAAAAAAGGAGTTTAATGTAGTATGAAAATAGTGTTAACCTTTTCAAAACATACTGTTTTTTCCTCGGTCCACACAGCTTAGAAAGGAAAACTAATCTGCAGAAAAGGATCCCTTTGGAATCTTAATGATGTCAGAAAACATCCTCTACCAGCCACATCTTGCTCCAGAACCAGTCAGTATGTTCGCTTATTTTTACTTACAAAGTCAAAAAACATGCATTTTGACAGGCGGTGTTCAAACCTTTGCTTATGATGGCGCATGTATATGAGCTCTGTACTGATTGGCTGAACTGTGTCATCATTCAAAGAGCCATTTGAGCTGAAATTTCTAAATTTTCTGTATGAAAAACATTGATGGCTTGTTTATAGTGTCCAAAGCTGTTTCAGTACTGCCTTACTGTTTTGTCTTACCTTACATATCACCTGTAATCCATTTTAAGAGTCTTTCTAGGATTAATTACTTTCCATAATTAAAACCTGCCTTCATGACAGCTGGCACATGTGCTTAAGTCGGCCGTAGTAAAACGGATCAGCATGTGGAACTGTAGTGTTAAAACTCCATGCCACCTTTATTGCTGCATCGTGACAGTTCACTGCACGAGTGCGTGCACATCTGAAATGCAGTTCACACTGGTATGGAAATGCATATTGATTTGTTTCATCAGAGGACCATTAAAAGGCACTAAGTGTATTCCTGTCCATCGCCAAATGAGGGAGGTAAAAGAGAATAAAAATGGACAAATCTTCAGCCTAGACAATGCTTGTCTATAAGTGTACCAGCAGGGCCAGAAACCATGTTATTAAAGGAGAAGAGTAGATCAGTGTGCAATGGTCTTACCATGTGCAGCATCACTACTTATGTCAATATTACTTATATGCTGCTTATATAAATAGTGTGCTATAACATACTCCTAACCACCCTTTATGGTACTAGCAACTCATTAAATTGTAAGTTACTTATTCTATAGTATGTATACCCCAGCACTTGTGTATATAACATAGTGTATTTCATATCGAGTTTTTTTCTGCAAAGATTTATTGGATTCATTTAGACTTTATATTTTATATTGTTCTTGTCCCTGTGTCTCTGTGCAGTCATAACATAAGCAATTTCCTCTGGGATCAATAAAACTTTCTGATTCTGATTAAAATGCAGAAATCAACACTTTTTAGCCTCAGCAACAAAGGGTTAAAAACATGGACATGACAGTGGAATAAAAATATAATGCGTATTGGTTTGTGGGCAATGCAGAGGAATGCATTTTTCACGGTTTTACGAACTTGGTCTCGTTGGACGTTGCTGATTTGACAGTGTTTTGTATGCGGGGCCACTTTATCATAACAGATTCACAGGCGAGGCGAAATGGTATAACGTTTTATTATTATTTTGATAGCTTAAGTGTGATACCTATCTGGAGACATTGTGAGGAAGAGGCAGCGGGCTGTTACGTTTTCTGATAAGATAAAAACTGTCTCGCAAGGAAGAAAATCTCTCAGCTGTTCAGCGAGAGGCAGAGAGTGGATTGCAGGCCCAGTTGTTAATCCTTCATAGCACAAAAATGTCAACATAAATGTCATACCTTGAAATACAGCTCAAAGTGCAGATTACCAAGAGACTGTTCCTTTTTTTGCCTCCCTGTGCTCACGCGGCCGGTCAGCGGGCATCTTTCACTGATTGTTATTATCACTACTTTGAAAGGAAAGCAAAAAAAAAAAAGAAACTTACCATGGAAAAAAATGAGAGGAGCATGGGGGTGGGAGGAAGGGGTAATGGTGAGGGGTATTACAAGGTGCTTAAAATCAAAGCAAGATCCTTACATAATCACAACCCTTGGGGCTCCAGGCACCATTAATAAAGTTTTATTATAATGTTATAGATGTTTTCCTGGGATCACCTCCTTCAATAATATGATGTGTAAAAAATGTGTAAATGATTCTGGTGGCCTAGTGGTGAGGGAGTTCACCCTGTGATTGAAGGTCATGGGTTCGAATCCCTGGACTGCTAGTGTCATCACCGAGGTACTCTTGAGCAAGGTACCGTCCCCACACACTGCTCCCTGGGCGCCCCTTGTTGGTGGCAGCCCCCTGCTTTACTTGGTGAATGGGTTAAATGCAGAGAAAGAATTTCGCATTGTTCACACTGTGGGCTGTGGTGTGGTGTATTAATGAATGATTATAAGGGGCCGCTTAATGTTACTTTACTTTAATCTTTTCGCCCTGAAGAACTTCACAGTTTTCAGGTAATTGTCAGGAAACTAAGAAGTTGTAAATAAAAATGAAGAAAAGTTAGATGAGTACAGAGCTGTAGATGACTCTAAAAATGTATATGTTCTATAGTTTTTTGATAGAGAAAACTATAGAACATTGAGAATATTTTGTGTTATTACTGTAAAATCATGAATTGTCAGTTCTATCCAGAATTCATGTGAAAGTAATAACACCTCAAAGCAGACAACTAATAATGAATAATGAATATTTATCATTTTCTTCAATTATTGTTTGCTGAATTCTTACAAAACTGAATCTAAAAATAGCCAGCCCTTCAGGGAATAGTTTGTGATATTTAACTCCATATTGAATACCGAATGTTATTCTGTAAGGGAGAAAAAACAAGCAATTCCAAACAGTGTATGCTGTGTCATAAATGCATTTATGTAGTAATACTGATGTTTACACCGTGGGATGATATGGTTGTGTGTAATATGTGAGGCAGAGATGCCGGACAGTGTGTTTTTTTTAGAGTGGAGACATAGACAGTTAGATCCATACTCATAAATAACCCAGAGGGCAGACAAGGTCTAGGCCAACAAGTGTAAAATGCAGGGAAACACAGTTGGAGGCTAAAACTAGGGTCTAGGCACAACTAGGAGCAAAACGAGGAATCACTTTCAATCAAATTTGAATTTCATGCTTTTTTGATGTCACAAAAAACCCAACACATTTACATACATCTGTTTAATCAGCGTACAGAAGTTTAGCCCCTGAAGTTATAAGGAGTGTTTCAGTCCAGGCTGCTTTTGGAGTGAAGCACAATACATGGCAACCAGTCAGGACCGAGTTCATTTACATATATCTCATTTACACGTATGTCTTTAATTCACAGTAACAAAAGCAACCTGGTTAATTCCTAAGATGAAGCAAAGTTGGAAAATGATCAAGTAAAACAGAGGAATGGACTGTTTTTGGTACAAAAAAGTTTAAGTAAACCTCAGGGGGAAAAATGAGATGCACGACAGTTGTAGGATATGGGCCTTAACCGATTTACCCTTAAAAGAGTCCAAGTCCATTCTGAATCCAATTTTTGAGGTGTGAAATTTCATGCAATGGATGATGTCAGTACCTCACCTCTCTTATCAGAGTCTGGAAACAATTAGCCACAGAAGTTATTTTTTTGTTTTCCACAGTCTGGCTTTGGTTTCTTTTATTTTTTAGGATGATTAAGCCGGTGGTGTAAGTGGAAATGTAAAGCCTTAGCCTATGCTCCCTCAGGCAGATCCCGGAGGACAGAAAGTGAGTAAGGAGTAATTAAACCTAAACATCCAAGACGGTGAAAAGCCAGAGTGAGAGAAAAAAAAATTGAGACTTAAGCGAGGTGACGTTGCTCTTCTGACCCAGACGCTCACCAAAATGGCTATTTCTCCCTTTTTGTCTTGCCTAATTGAAAGAACCTTTTGTAAAGCTGTAATATTTATTTATTTTGGCATCCCACCACTCCAGATGCTACAGAGGGATTCATTATCTGGGAAAGAATCAGGTCTTTCCCTTGTTCAATTATTCAGAACGCAGTCACCGACTGCCATTAAAGTTTCATGGGAGGCAATTTGGAGGCAGAACCTGCCTCTGCCAGTGTACCATCCTTTTGCCATGATTGTGTGTGTGTGTGTGCACGTGTGTGTGTGTGTTTGTGTGTGTGTGAGAGAGAGACACAGAGAGAGAGAGAGAGAAAGAGAACTGTGCTGCCAGGATACTGTAACAATGGGGAG
>JBBPCZ010109211.1:0-10720 GCA_037974445.1 Brycinus macrolepidotus
GCGTTATTTTTTTTAATGCGTTATTTTTTTTCAAATTAATTAATCGCAATTAACGCGTTAAATTCCCACCCCTAATAAATACATATACATATATACAAGCATAATATACACACATACAAAGCTATTGTGTGTGAGAGATATGGTCACTTAGTATCCCTCTTATGGTGGCAGATGAGGACGTACTGAGCTGTGGGTGCCGCTCTCTCTGTGTTCCCGCGGTAGATATGAGAGTCTCTCTGTGTTAGAGAGGAAGGTAAACAAGGACTGTTTGTCGTTTATTTTCATAAAGAATTGTTCGCGAATCTCTGTGAATTTTGGGCGTTCTGTCAGGAAGTGCAGCTCTGTTTCCGCTCTGTTTAGTTCACATTGCTGGCATATTCTTTTCTCCGGAGGCTGTTCGGTACAACCAGGCTGTGCTGACCGAGTCTGTACTTCGTCGGGGTGGTTCTCAGTTTTGGGTCAGTCACTGGGCTCAGGTACTCTGCCACAGTGTATTAATGTTTTAAGGTCAAAGAATGTACTGCATTTTACTTTGTGATTGTGATTTCGCTTTCCAAGTAGGTGATGTGTTTGTCTCTCCGCTGTGCTGTATTTTGGTTGATTCTGATCAGATTTGTTGTGTTCTTCTGGCCCTGAACCTGTTTTGCGTTACCGTGTGTTAGTGTAACTGAGTGTGTGTCAGTGTGTGTTAGTGAGTGTGATGAACACTAGCTCAGGACCAGCTGAGTGAGGACTCTGTTGTCTCTTTTTAATGATGTGAGTGGGGATCACTGTTTTTAGGTGCTAACAGTATTTGATTGCACTTTTTTGTATTTTTAAGATAAGTGGGTAAGCCTAATTCTGCTCTGCATGCGCTGTTGTTCTGTGTACCTTTAAAACATTCTGCATGCAACGACTCAACTGGATGTTTGTCCCATTTGCCAAAGTCCTGATTGGCCAGCCGACCCCACACCTTGCTGTCATCAAGGGCAGTTGGTTCAGCTGGGATTTCTACAAATCTTTTTATTTTATGGCATAGACAGCCCTGGGTACTTTGTCTCTCGGTTCATTCACAGCTTGATGAAAGTTTCCTTAGGAACTGACTTTGATGCCTAAATAGCTATAGTTTGAACAGTGGCTTATTTCATTTGTTCCTATAAATGTGTGTTTTAAACTCTGAGATCTGGATCCTTTCTGAGATATCATAATTTTAGTCTTGTTGAGGTTTACTGCCAGGGCCCAGGTCTGGCAGTGCTGCTCCAGCAGGTCCACGCTCTCCTGTGAGGGACAGCAGGACCAGGTTGTCTGCATAGAGCAGGAATTTGATCTCTGAGTCGTGCAGAGTGAAAGCGGGAATTGTGGACAGTTATAAAAGCTTTGCCAATTCATTTATATAGATATTAAATAGTGTTGGGCTCAAGCAGCAGCCCTGCCTCAGTCCGTGCACCTGAGAGACGGAATTTGTTTGTTTTTGCCAGTGTTTAGCCCACATTTGTTTGCTGTGTACATTGTTTTAATCAGATCATGTCTTTCACCCCCTACGCCGCTTTCTATAATCTTGTAAAATAATCCTTTGTGCCAAATAGAATCAAAAGTCTTTCTGAAATCCATAAAACATGCAAATATTTTGGTTTCATTTTAGATAACATATGTTTCAGTTGTAAATATGATCAGCGATGCGGTAATTTGGTGAGAATCCAAGCTGACTTCTACTCAAGACATCGTGCTCCGGAAGGAAGTTTAAAAATCTGGATTTTAAAATGCTTCATCTCTCTCTCTCTCTCTCTGTCTCTCTCTCATCTCTTTGTCTCTTTCATCTTTCTCTCTCTTTTTTTCTCGCTCTCCTCTCTCTCTCTCTCTCTCTCTCTCTCTTTCTTCAGCTTTTCACAGTTTTTAAAACCCAGTGTGTAGGCTGGTTGGAACAAAGCCTCCGTTTCTCTCTCTTCACTTCCAACACAACATCTGCAGAGGAACATTAGATCCAGCAGGAGAGAAGGAGGCGATGAGGGGAGAAATGAGTGGAGAGAGGGATGTATCACAGACAAGTGTGAAAGGAGCACCTGCACTGGAGTGTGTGCCAGCCTCCAGAGAGAGAGAGAGAGAGAGAGAGAGAGAGAGGAAGGGAGGGAGAGAAAGAAAAAAGTTTTGCCGATGAAGCTGTTTCTGTGATTTTGGCAGGTTTTGTGCTGCTGGCAAATGGGATGTGTAATTAAACCATCAGCAATAATTAGAGGAAGTTCTATCACACATTCAAAGCCCATTTTCTCTCTATTCCTATTTCTCTCTCTCCTTCTCTCTCTCCTTCTCTCTCTCTTCTTTTCTTGTATGTATATTATCCATTAAAAGCTTGTGGACACACCAGGCCTGATGTACTAATCCCTGTACACCAGTTTAAGGCTCAAAACGCACACAAGACAAGAAGGCTTTCTTGAGTAGAACTCAAGACCTTCCTATTGGCTC
Organism: Brycinus macrolepidotus; assembly: GCA_037974445.1. Taxonomy (NCBI): domain Eukaryota; kingdom Metazoa; phylum Chordata; class Actinopteri; order Characiformes; family Alestidae; genus Brycinus; species Brycinus macrolepidotus. The sequence continues at coordinate 2,440 of JBBPCZ010109211.1, forward strand.
CTGGCATCATCTGTTTGCATATTGTTTACTTGTTTTATTTACACTCTGTGTTGTCTTTCCCCCTCGAATACCCTCCCATGTGTGTGCACCTTTTTTCTGCCCTTTGTTGGACTACCGTATTGTTATTGGCGGTAAGTTCCTGTTGTCATATTTCCAGCACTGCTGAATGTGTTTCCATGATGGACGGCTAGTACAATAACAATGATTCCACTTGGTATGTTTGTATGGTTTTCTGCAACAAGACAGCCATAACTTTGTTTTTACATCATTTTAAGCCTGTTTTTATCCCTAGAGTTAAACAGACTGGTTTTATTTGTGCGTTTAAGACTGATGTGTGTAAATGACCTCTGTTCTGATTGGCTGCTTGGTATTGTGCCCCATTCAAAAAGCAGTCTCTGCTGAAACACTGCTCATATCTTCAGTGTGAATGGGAGTGGTTAAACTGCTATATACTATATTGACGATATACAAGTGCTTTGGTTTCTGTGACATCACAAAAACAATAAAGAGGGACTAGCATCATTTCTGTTTATGGAACTTGTGAACTGGAGAGTGAATGATAAGTTTGGTCTGCATACTACATCTTTATTTTAAAAAGAAAGTGAGGAAAATTCAGATTTATATTATATTATATTATATTTTTTTGTATTATTTTATATTATGTTAAACTAAGATTTATTACATTAAACATAGATTTTAATTAAACTTAATTGAATTAAATTAAAATAGCTTTTTCCACTTTCCTCAATTGAACTTAACCGTATTAAGCAGAATGTAGAAGTTACGCATTAAAAATCAGTCCAGGTACTTAGAATTTACTTATATCATTTTTGTGTGATTACTTGAATTCATTGAGTACTTATTTCTCAGTCAGGTTACTTAGAAGCTACTTGACACAGTTGCATGGAACCACTTGACATAAAATTTGAAAGTAATTATTTCATTTTCTGGAGTGCAGACCAGGACTTCCCTATGGGAGGTGTCGTTCACTACAACACACGACTGCAGAGGTCTGTAGTGGAAAGTCAGAAGTAGTGAAGTCACCAGCGTTTGGGGTAAAGACAACTCCCCTCCAATCACTCCTGCTGTTTGGTTCTTTCACTAAAGGGCTCTTGACCTTTTGTTTTCTTCCTGAGAGCTTCCTCTTGTTCTGGAGACTCGCTTTGATCAACATCGTTTCTATCTCCCTCTCTCTCCCTTTCTCCTTCCCTCTCTCTCTCTTCTTCTCTCTTTCTCTCTCTCGCTGTCTCTTTTTCTCCCCCTCCGTCCCTCTCTCTCTCTCTCTCTCTCTCTCTCTCTCTCTCTCTCTTTCTTTTTCCCACCCTCCCTCCCTCCCTCTCTCTTTCTCTCTCTCTCTCTCTCTCTCCCTCTCTCTCTCTCTCTTTTTCTGTCTGTCGCTTCTCTCTCCCCCCCGTCCCTCCCTTCTTCCCTCTCTCTCTCTTTCTCTCCCTCTCTCTCTTTCTCTCTCTGTCTGTCTTGGTCTCCTCTCTGAGCTCGATACATGTCACTAATATGTGTTCATGGTAGCTTATCCGCTAGTTCCAACATCATAGACTGTAAATTTCAGTGTTAACTTAAAAGATGCAAGCTTATTGAATTGACTGAATCAAGGAAAGTCACTTAAAAAATTTAACCTTTCACTCGAGCTTAAAACACGCTTAATTTTATTAACTAACTTTACTTGTTTCAAGACAATGCGTTTGCATGATTTCTTAAGTTAACTTTTTGAAATTTACAGTATAGACTGAAGCCAAACTTTTGTAAACAGAGTACCTCACAAAGTACGAAATGCCTGAAAGTTGCTTGTCCAACCTCACGACAGTGGCTATGAAAGAACACATCGATGGGCGGAGCATGCATTCCACAATTTTGTTCAAAACTGCACGGCATTCATTTTTACTATTCGACTAGTAGCTTGGTTGATTTGTATTGATGTATTTTTGTTGTATTAAATACGTTTCAGCTTCAGGCCTCCTGCCTGTTTTCCTGCTTTTACTGCTGTTGTATTTCAGGCACTGGTTGACTGCTGCCCACCGGATTTAGTGGATTTAGTTGGCTAGTTGACTAGCCTATGCAAACCCTTTGCTGTCACTAATTGCCAAAACATTAATAAAGTGGTTGTAATATGTAATCAGCTGCATGAATATGTATGAAGGAGAGAAATGCACTGTATAAACTACACATTGCTGCTCTAATGTATGAGAAGTCCTGTGGAGTACGTGCGGTCTGTTTTTTTCCCCTTTACTTCATTACTGTAGCAGCTGAGAGCACCGTTCTTAATTTATTTTCCTCAGGCAGACCAGACGCTCCTTTGCCAGCAGTGCTTCTAAGAATATCGGATTAAGTGCCCTTCTCCTGGCCCTTTTTCAAAAAGCAAGCCGCCTGCTACGTTTTGGCGACTGTACTCGAAATCAGGCGGACGTGCGAACAGTGCTCCCGCAAAGCTACCAGAACAAATCCGGGTGACTTTATCAAGAAAGGTTTGAAATGTCCAGAAATATGTAACCCCAGCTTTGCTCAGGATGTTATAGTGTGATTTTCTTTTATTTGAAAATGGTTTTGTTGGTTTGGACTACATGCTTATGTGCGTTTATGATATCAACCACAGAATTGCTTATTGATCACTAGGTTCGCTGGGTTTCACTAGGTTCAGCAGTGGTTCCCTACATCATCAGGACAATCACCTATCATTATACAGCAGACAGTTCCACTCACATAATCTGGTAGATTGAAAAGCATTCTACTCTTATTACTATATATGACAAGAACATGCTTTTTTACCAAGCCTCCCTCATTCCACTGACTGCCGCTAACAACAGCGGGCACTTTATACTTAGCAACATCTAGATCTACTTTATTATAGTGACAGAAAGTGTCCATATTTAAAATGTATACCATATTTCTTTTAAACATTGTTTAAAATGTATGTTGTATGAAAGCAGTGGAATAATCAAGGAGGTGAATAAATGGTGAATAAATCTACTGCAACCAAACCTGCGACAACTGATGTTCTGGCTTAAGAGCTCTTACTCTTACGTTTACGTTTACTCTTACTCTTACGTAAACTCTTGCTTTTTTAAAAAGTTTGATGTAGTGTGTAAACATTGCTAAAACATCAATTTGTTGAACTATAAAATAGTGGACCTTATGGAAAATAACCAATGTCTATGTGCCCTTCAAGCTATTGCTATCTTGCTCAGGTGTACAGTATATTAGTACTGCTATGTAAACTCATGAGTAGAGGACTAAAAGTAAAGACAGACTTGCACAGTTAACTGATGGAAAAACTGTCCAAGATGGGACACTGGGATTTTACCTTAAATGATGGAATAACACTGTTATGTAAAGATGCTAGATTAACTGAAAGTATTGTTAGTGTACTTAAATAACTTCTGGAGTCAAAACAGAAGTAGCTGTCCAGAAAAACAGCTTCAGTAGCTCAAATATCTATTGAAGTCCTGAGTCACTTCCAGCAGATGAATTGAAGATTTTTTTGGATCCTTTCAATGAAAAAAAAGGGCGAGCAACTTATTAATCTGATGATTGCATAATCTACAGATCAGAAACTGGAGTAAATGTACAGAACTAGCAAATATGCATTTATGCAAATATGCAATAGACCTGTATGCATGTGCTATTTACTGTCGAATGAAGAACCGTGGTGGCCATTTTGATTGAGAGAGTTTTTGCTCCTGTGTATTTGAGTTGACCAGGACTATACTGGAAGGTGCTGATATTAGTAATCTCTTGAACCAATCAGAGTTAGGGTAGATCTTTCATCAGCTGTTCCTAAACACAGCCCCACCATACACAAATCAAAGCCTCTGTAACTGTACCTGACAAACTACCCGATAGCAAGATAGATAGCACATTAAAACGATCCCATTAAGCTGGGAAATGTGTTTTTAGAGCTGTTGGGCAGATCATGTAAGTAAATACTATGTACACTTTTTCTTCATAATTTGTTGGCTAGTCTAATTTGACAGACTCATGTGACTAAATGGAGTTTCATAGCCACCTAGCCACAGTACTACTTTTTAGCAAATGCTAAAGTGTTTAAATAATTGATTGTAGTTCATCACTACACTTACCAATGCAGTTACAAGAGTCACTCCCGGATGGATGTCAGTTTACCTCCGCAATTTGATAATCACAGATTCAAAGCCCCACCTCCTGCCAGAAAATAAAAACTTAAAAGCTGTCAATGACAGAGTCCTGATCAATTGTTGCTCCTTGATGGCTAAAGAGACTTAGCGGTGATTCTCGAGAAGAAATGGCATTACACAAAAAGAGGGAGATATTAGGGGAGATAAACATTTTGGCAAATTTGAGCACTGAGTCTTCTACTAATACTCGAGATCAAACACACCTGAGATTACTGGGTTCTTTTGCTCAGGAGAAATATCTGGGCAGCTAGAGACTCAAACATCTCCTGTACATCAGATCTCATTGTTGTGTAAGAGATACTACAGAGATATTAAGGAGAGCATTGAGTTTTATTGCTTTTAACTCCTTTTGAAACATCTATTTTTGTCTAATCTCACTTGGGTCATAAATCTTCAGGATCATGGAGAGTTTTAATATTTACCGCCAAGCTGAAAGTCCTTTTTCCGAGACTGCAGTGTATGTAAATTGAAAACATTCTTAGCCATTTCCAAACAGCAGGTGAAACAGAGGCGTTCCTCTAAATGCTGGAAATGCATGGCCATGTGTGTGGGCTCCTCTGTAATCATCAGCCACACTACTACCTGTTTCAGGTAAATGGCACTAAAATAGCCACCGGTGGCTGAGAGCTTTTTAAATTGTCACCTATTATTTCAGCTCGGTAAAGATGCATTTTACTGCCAAAAAAAAAAAAAATCCACCACGAACGGACAGCAGGGCACAATTGCATCTCCAGTTCTATAGCTTGCCATTTCCTAGATAGACAGCCATTATTATACCACCCTAAGAGAACATATGTATGTGTGTGTGTGTGCGTGTGTGTGTGTGTTGCCGTAGAGACAGAGAATAAGCCCTTTGTGGAATGAGGCTGTTGTCTTGTTTCTCTGTTGACTGCTCGTTACAGCCAGCCTTGATCTTCAGCGGAGCAGAAACGGTCAAAATCCTGAAACCACTCCAGCCTTTCGGTGAACAAGAATAAACACTCGAAAACACCTTCACTCTCACCCTCACGACATCCAGCTCATTCAGGCTGCATCCCAATTCTCTACTGGGGCACTAAATCCACATCATTGAAATGACATTAAAGGTCTGAAGATATGAAGCCCAAGACACAAGTTGAACTTAGCACTCTTAAAAGTACAGCTGAAAAGGGTTCTTTAGGAAAAAATGTTGGTGCCCAAAGAAACTTTTTGCTGGTTGCTCTTTAAAAAGTCTTTAGGTATGTGTTAATGTGAAACCTTTTTCAAACTTTATAGAACTTTTATATTATATGGAAGTTAGTTAATAGTCAGAAAGGGGTTCTTCTAAGGCTTTGCTCCAGAGAACCCTGACTGGCATAGAAGAACCAGTTTTGATTCCCTACAGGACCTTTCAGCGGATGGTTCATTGGACCTTTTGGTTCTCAACTAGCCCCCACATATTGTAAATGATCTTCAAAGTCTTCACATTCATACATCTCTAATGATTCCTTCAAGAGCAACCCCTTTTTTTATCGTGTGTGTGTGTGTGTGGGGTCAAATAACCAAGTGTTGGTTCTGGCAACAATATTAAAGGGACAGACTTACATTTTTCTTGCATTTTATTTTTTTCCTTGAGGTTCACTTATGACATTTGTGTGGTTTGCTTCTTATGTAATACACATGTTCTTTTTGCAACTATGTTCCTGTTTAGGAAAAAGTGGCTTAGATGATGGATGGACCCTTTTAAGTTTCAGTCATACATTGTTGACATGATTTCATACAGCAGACTTATAAATGAAGCTGCCATCTTTGCATGATGCCATTTTGGTACTGTAAAGTACTATTCAGTGAACAGTTCTTTAAAGAATCATTTTTCTAAATGACATGGTTAAGAATGATAAATCTGTATGATGTTTAAAGAACCTCCGCATCATATAAAAGTTCTAGGAAGAACCTTAAACTGTAGCTTTACATTATATGAAAGTTCTTTAAATCTTTAAAAGGTTCTTTATACTCATATCTCTCTTTTGAATGTACTTATTTTGAGAACCAAAAGTGGCTCTTTTATGGCATCACTCAGAGAACCATTTGTGGCACTTTTTTATATAGCAATTATTCTTATAATGAATGTCGGTTAACTTTAGCTATAGATGCTTCCATTAAGCTTCAATTAAGGAACCACTGGATTGTAAAGTGTAAAATAAGTTTTTTCAGTTCCCAATAGAAACTCTATAGTGTCTTTGTAGTGCACTGTGGCAAAAGTAGGAAAAACATATATTTTTCTGGCAAACAGGTCTGCATAGTAAATTGTTAATTGTCACTGCGATACTGGCCTTGGGCCTGCAATACTGATGTCACAGATGGCTGCTATGTGTAAATGACCTGAGTTGTCTAGCACATCACAAATTCAGACTATGGACCAAACATAGGCCACATAATTTTTTGGGGAAAACTTTAAGACAGGCTTTTATTACGTCATGGAATTCAAATCAAAAAATTAAATTCAGTCTGTTTTGATACAACAAGGCATACTGCAGTCACAATAAGTGGTACAATACTTATGTATCATGTAGCCACTGTGCGATTTGGGAAGTGGCCCGTTCTCAGGACAGAAACCTGTTTGTTTGGAGCAGAGGGTAATCATTAAACCATGCCTCTTTGTTTGAGCTCGGTCTGATTTGCTGCCTGAATGATTGCTGCATGCCGTCCACCAGACACCATCTCCGCTCAAAAGACACCTACACCAAGAGCTCATTTTGGAGTGTTTTTGACTCTTGATGTGTGTATGAGTGTAAATCCACTTTTCACTGACCTCAAAGCTGCGCTTGATGCCACAGTGTATGAGGAGAATGGTAATGGCAGCTCTGAACTGCTTGATCAAATCACTGCACACTTATAATATAGCATCCTGCTATTATTATCCTGCCCATTTTTATGTGTTCTCTGCTCTAACATTCATTATTTAGTAATCACCTGATCTTTTGAAACACTACAGACCATGGACTGAGGCAACTGCCAGTTGCAGCTGCAGTTATAAGTGTGTTTCAGGTTCTTTCACAAAGCACAAGGAAAATGATTGTGAGAATCGATGACACAACACAGGTGGAGAATAGGCTGAAAAACACTGAATTATTCCTTTGTCATCCCATCCATAATGATTGGAATAGTTCTCCAGGGCTTTGGTCCATTCAGAGTCAACAATACAGTTCCAAATGAAGTACTGTACACAAGGACTATACAGAGTGTCAGTAGATAAGACAGTGCAACACAATACACTAAACTGTAATGTACATGAAAAAATATAAGCAATGTATACAATGCAAATATACAATGATTGAACAAGATTGTGTAGTACAATGCACTGAATTAAAGTGGCCCCTTATAGTCACGTGTGAACACACCACAGCACAGCACACAGTGTGACATTCTTTCTCTGCATTTAACCCATTCGCCAAGTGAAGCAGTCGGCTGCCACCAACGGGGGGCACCGGGGGAGCAGTGTGTGGGAATGGTACCTTGCTCAAGGGTACCTCAGTGATGACACTAGCAGCTGGGATTCGAACCCACAACCTTCTGATCACAGGAACAAAGCCCTAACCACTAGGCCACCCAGCTGCCCCAAGCCATCCAGCTGCCCTGAATTACCATAAATACACAGTAAAATACACCATAGATACACAGTGACGTTAAAAAAGACAGCATCATGCAATACGTTTTAATCCAAAAAAATGCACATTTATTGTAAAGGGTGCAGCATAGCACTAAATTGCAATACAATTAATAAAGAATAAATGCACAACAATTGTAATAACTAAAGAATAAATGTAATAAATACACAGTAAATACCATGAATACACAACAAGTAAAGAGTAATTACTATACGAATACAATGAATACACAAAATGAGAATGTAGAATAAATCATATAAACACACAATGTACTACAAACACAATAAATACACATTAAATACGATGAATAACCTGTAAAAATAATATCGAACCCATGTGAAAAGAAAAATGTCTCTCAGCCCAGAAATAACTGGAATCACCGAGCAAATTGCATGTAAAAATCAATAGTCCAAGGTACTATAATATGGTGCATGGAGAGGGAAGTGTGTGTGTGTGTGTGTGTGTGTGTGTGTGTGTGTGTGTGTGTGT
>JBBPCZ010109222.1:0-10720 GCA_037974445.1 Brycinus macrolepidotus
AACAAAAGGCGCACGCGTCGGGTCTCCAAACACGGGTGAAAAGAGTAAAAAATACCAGACTAAAATGGTCAAAACTACCACGAAACGGTAGTGCATGGTGTTAGATTTAAGTTACTAAGATTAAATTTAAAAATTAAGGGAATAAAAAAGGAAAATAAGAAAGAAGCTCAGAAATGAGCAGAGCTGCCGTAACTGGCTGCCACACGTTGGGGGCGCCGCTATGTTATATTGCTAAGCTATACTTATCGGTATATTTCTAGACAACAGTACAATTAGTATAAATAAGCATGAGAACAGGAACTGGTTAGAAAAATGTTGTTGGTTAGATCAGTTAGGATCAATGGATTTTGTTTATTTGTATGTATCCTTATTTCTTTGAATAAACGCTTACTATCCAAGACCTGTCATCTGTGTTGTGTGTATCTATGCTTATACATACCAGTGATACCCAGCCTTGGTCCTGGAGGCCAAGTTGCCCTGTATTATTGTGTTTTTGCTGCTGTAACATCCACCCGATGAAGAAAATTTTGGAGAGTAAAGAGGCCTCCAGGACAAGGGTTAGTAAATACTGTTCTGTACATAAATTTCTTTAGTCTCCCTCTTTATCTTTGAGGAATTTAAGCATTAGTCTATGGTTACATTTTATTTATTAGTCATTTACTTTGCATTATAACAAAGCACTTTGCTATTAATGGAAGTGTTATTGTATAATTTTTAGTCCCTAGCTGGTTATCTTGTCACTGCACCAATGGAGCCTCAAATTTGTCCTGCATGCCCAAAGTGTGTACACTGATCAGCCACAACATTAAAACCACTGACAAATGTAATAAATTTCACTGATTATCTCCTTATCATGGCACCTGTCAGGGGGTGGGATAAGTTAAGCAGTTATAGAACAGTCAGTGCTTGAAGATGATGTTTAGGGAGCAGGAGAAATGTCCAAGTCCATGGAAGGACAACCAGTGAACCGGTGAGAAGCTCATGGGTGCCCAAGACTCATTTATGCTAGCCTGTCTAGTCTGAGCCCACAGAAGAGCTACTGTAACACAAACTTCTACAAAATGTTGTGGTGGCTATGATTTAAAAGTGTCAGAACACACAATACAAAAAGTAAGTAAAATTTTGTGTTTTCATGTTAGGGCTGTACAGATGCAGACCAGTCAAAGAGACCATGCTTAACCTCATCCACGGGAAAAAGAATCTACAATGGACACGTGAACATCAGAACTGGGTCATGGAGCAATGGAAGAAGGAGATCTGGTCTGAAGAATCACATTCTCTTTACATCTTGTGGAATGGGTGTGTATGCATCGCTTACCTGGGAGGAGATGGCACCATTATTTATTTGGACTTATTTATTTACAGGTATTTTAAAGCGAATTATGTCCTGTTTTTTAAGAGGTATTTTAATGTGGGTTACAAGACACTGATGAGTCAAAGCATGTATTTCTGTATCTAAACAACGTTGTGCTACACAGTAACCAAAACCTAACTTTAAATTTGTCTCTATGAGGTGATGAGTTATTCATGTGCCCAGACTCAAATGAGTTCTCTACATCCATTGTATTGACAGTGTTGATATTCTTTTATTTATTTATTTTTTACATTTTTAAACTCATTTTTAATCTTTCTTACTTCTTTACTTACTTACATTTTTAATCTTACTTACTTACTTCATTTTTAATCTTACTTCTCTCATCATTGCTATGCTGAAGATACTCAGCTATACCTGTCCTTCCCGCCAGACAACCACGCCGACTTGGCAAGCATCTCGGCTTGTCTGTCAGACATATCCACATGGATGAAAGATCTTCACCTACAGCTAAACCTTGCCAAGACAGAACGTTTGGTTATACCAGCCAAACCTTCTATCCATGACAATATCAGTATAAAAACCACTTCTTCACTCCTCACCTCGTCCATAGTGGTGAGAAACTTGGATGGCATGATTGATGACCAGCTATCCTTCTCTGACCACATCACATTTGTCTCTCAGACATATCGCTTCACCTTATATAACATCAGGAAAATCAGGCCATTCCTGACTCATTATGCCACCAAACTCCAGGAACAAGCCAGGGTTATCTCTCACCTCGATTACTGCAATGCTCTCTTTGTGGGTCTTCCCTCTTGTATGATAAGACCCCTGCATCTGGTTCAGAACCCAGCAGCTCGACTGGTCTTCAACCAACCCAAAAGGTCAAATGTTATCCCACTGCTAAATTCAAGTCATTAATTCTTGCCTACAGAGTGACATCTGGGTCGGCACCCAGGTACCTTAATCCCATCATTCAGGCTTATGTTCCTACCCGCTCCCTCTGCTACTCCAAGGAACATCGTCTGGCTCTGCCAACCCTACACACAAGGCAAACCCAGTACAGACTGGTCTTATTCGTTTTTCCTCACTGGTGGAATGAGCTGCCAACAGTGACCAGGCCAGCAGAATCCCTCACTGTCTTCAAAAACCTCTTGAAGACTCTGAAGAATCTGTTCAGAAGGCATCTCTCCTGCACTTCTTGTGCTACTCCACATATAAAGATTTTAGGACTTAGAACTCCCCTCTGGTTCTCACACTGTCCTGAAACTGTCCTGTTTCCTCATATTGTAAGTCGCTTTGGATAAAAGCATCTGCCAAATGAATATAATGTAACAATGTAATTATTCAGTACTGTTTTTATTGCTTGCTGTCATGGCCACATCTCCTATGACACGCCCCCGGGCATCTCGGTCTCTGGAATCCTGAGCCTGGTCATCTCACCCCCCGTCCCCCGTGTTGATACATCCATTTTTGGCTTATCCAAAGCAACTTCCATTCCCAAACTACAGGGGACAGTCTCCCTGGAGCAACATGGGGTTAAGGGTCTTGCTCAGGAACCCAGTGGTGGTATGTTGAAGGCATGACCTCTTGGTCCAGAGGCAAATAACCTACCCACTAGGCTTCCCACCACCGCCCTTATGTGTGTTTTACCCACTAGGCTTCTCACTTGTGTGTGTGTCTCTCTTGCACTTCATTTAACTACCACACAAGAGGTCGCACAGCTGCCAATCAGCATTGTTCACTCTCACCTGCAAACCTCTTGTGTATCCAGAGACTTAAAAGATGTGTCCACAAGAGGGCAGCTCAGGACCAAAAGATGCCTTGCAGACACAGGAATGCCTTGCTTGATATCCAGTTCTGATTTTGTAACAATAAACAGAGACCTGACCCTGACCTTGTCATGCACCCGGGCTGCTATAATGCAAAATTCAGTAGTACTGCCCTGTGTATGTGTTTGTTTACAGTAAACAAGGTGAAAGCCTGATGAGTATGGTCTTAATTCATTGCTTGATGTTCTCAAGTAATAAGCTCACTACACACATCTGTGGGTTCAACAAATATGGTGCATTTGTTACTTGTAGTCAGTTGTTTGTGGTCAGGAAACTAATTTTTACTTTGATTTGCATCAGAAACAGTGGTAAACACTAAAACATTGGCATTTTGAAAGTTTGGCCCATACTGACTGAATGAACAAACTGGTAGAGGCAGTAATAAACAATGTGACGATGTCCACAATGAAGCTTGAGACTAGGGCAGGAAATGAAGGAAAACTAACAAAATAAATGCAAAACCTTACAGTGGACCCCTCCTACTTTTCCCATTGATTGGAAGTGATGAGTATGATAGTTTTATTGCATTCCAGCTCCAGCTTCCTTGCCTTTACTGTGTTGGAACTACAGTAACAAATGGGTAATGACTACCACCCTTTATAATGACTTCATGATGTCTTTCAAAATACACCCAACTAATGTCACTTTTCAGAGACTCAGCTTCATTATAAGGGCTTATTTGTGATAAACAGTCTATGTTCTTTATGTTAAAACTTTAAAACAGCTTTAAGAAGTTTCGTTGTGTGTGTGTAAGACCATTGCACAACTTCACACATCCTCATATTTCCATTAATAGTGATTAATATAAATATATAATCAGAAGCGGCAGCAGGAGGTGGAGGATGTGAGAGTTAAGAAATGTGGAGTTTATAACAGATTTAGAATATAAAGCTCACCTGTTACAAGCAAGTAACACACACACACACATGCACACACACACACACACAACTTTACCTGATCATAGTTTTTCTAATAAGAGCTCCCTTGGTAAAGAAAATAACGTGCTAGGAGGCAAAGCAAGCTTCCCCTCAGTGTTAGATTTTCACTTTTTCTTGTTCTCATGGACACACACTAATACACACAGAGCTCCAAGAATGACTGCAGGGTTGAAGGGGTCTTATAAAGCTAATGTTAAGAGATTAGGGTCAATACAATGAATGTATGGAGTTCGAAGGAGAGGGACAAGATTAACTCTCAGAAGGACTGTAGAGTTAGGAGGTTAGGGTTAAGGCCAGGGTTAGAAAGAAGAATATTAGGAAGTTGGGATTATAGGTTTAGGGGTAAGGGGTTAGGAAGTAAGTCAGTATAGATTCAAGTCTGGACGCTCAACAGAAACCATCAGACAACTCATCAATCTCAGTTCTTATCCTCCATGACCTGTCAGGTATCTTTGACACTGTGAACTACCAGATTCTTATTTCACTGTCTAGTCCTCATCTAATCATCAGGAATGAACTAATCAAGTAGCATTGAAAGGTTTTCTCTCAGCTACCCACAGCCTCACTGCTGGAGTCCCACAGGGCTCAGTTCATGGTCCACCTCTGGAGTTCTGGCGTGGCTTGTACACTGCAACCAAATAGAAACCATAGCTTTGGATTGGAGTATCTCTCAAATTAATCAGGTTAATGGCCACAACAGGGAAGAAATGTTGTGTAGAAGAGACCAGTGTGACTGATATGAGCATTTAAAATTGGAATTTGACCACATTTACACATTCACCATCTTCTCTGCTCTCTTTCAGGGTACTGCATCATCTGCTGGTGAATGCTTTCATGGAACCATTGCTGGGTCAACCATGGGAAAACAATGCCTGAACAATCAAACAACCATAACATTAAACCAGCAAGCACTAGTATAGCTCTGTGACTAGTAGTAATACATAGCTAGCTAGGTAAATTATCAGATGAACAAGTGACAAGTACCAGATGCTTTTATTACATTTTTCTGAAGGTATATTGGTGGTACTCTTTTTAACATGTTCACATTACTTCTTCAATTCAACTCTTACATCAAGAGGGTGTGTTGTAGACTGGCACAGTAAGACACTTCGTCTGGCATAGTAACAGAACTAAGGAGAATTTGCAACAAAATTAGGCTCTATTGGCAGATGATATAAATGCTTTGCTTAGTTTGGGAAAATTAATAAGGGATTACATTTAAATGAAATTTACTAACAAGCAGGTGAGCTTTGTATCTTTCCCGTAATTCGAGGTTTATTCACTTCTAGTTTATAATCACTAGTTCAAAATGATACAACAGAGATGAAATCATCAGTGACTGAATGGTAAATGAACAAAAAAACAGTTTCTGCCTTCTGACCAAAAAGAAGAGGGAAGGAAGTATGAGCTGGACTGTAGTAGAATATAGACATACGAAACACACACACACACACACACACAGTATGCCCACATCCGTACAGCTCATTATAAGTAAGAGAGAAAGCATGAAAAGTCTTTTCATCAGAATGTAAGTATTGTTTTCTTATCAGATATGTTCCACATGCTCTTTTCTTTATTTTATCTGTATTAAAACTGTGAAAAGTATTATTGGTCCAACTACAATTCAAATGAAAATATCATGCATTAAAATTACTATTAGGTTCAGCTGCTCAGTTCAGTGTCAACTGTTTACCAATTTATCTGACAGAATTCAGAGTTTTAACTAACAGAGTTAAAGTAAGCACACATCCTCTACAGAGAACACCCTTAAGTATGGTATTTTTCTCTAATTTATTCATACATGGTATTTACCTACAGTATCTGCTGAGTATTGGGGAGAATGGAGAAAAAAATCTTACAGCAGCAATAGTGGCTTAAAATGTGCAGAGGTTTCTGTGTAGAGGATGAGAGCTTATTCACACTTAGAAAATGCCAAAATGTTTTTGTGTGAAAAAAAAACTCCTCTATAGACTTTGATTAGTCAGGAGCTGTAGTATGAGCAGTATGTCTCACATCTAGATTTCAAATGCAGCAATCACAGAATTCAACAGCTGTTTTCTGATTAAAACCGACCAAAAGTAAAGGATCCTACATGCTTTGGTCTCAGATTCAGAAGATCCGCCCACACATATACGTATACGTAAAGAAGGCTAAACTGGCCACAACAGTCAGGATGCTGCACTATGATTGGTTATCCACACCTCCTGTGCACTGATTTGCATCACTCTGACATAAATTTGAGTCAGATTTTAAAATTAGCCTCTTTTACATTTCATATCTGTGAGATTGAAAATAATTCATGAAGTTTGAAGTATCTCATTATTAAAAATACTTCAAGAGTTTTACTAAAAATAATTAGTATTTAACAAGACATTGTTGTGGTTTGTCAGTGGACCACTGTGCTTCCTGAGGGACTGTTTAAGTGTTTACTTCATATTCAAGATTGCCTCCCTCTACAGTTCAGATCAGGTAAAACTGAAAATTCCAAACTTTCTATGTATGTTCAGACCTTCAGGTGAAAGTGAGTCCCACCACTCCATCAGAGGGACAGTCAGTAATACTGACCTGCATCTCCACCTGCACTCTGTCCAACAACCTTTCTTACATCTGGTACAAGAACGGGCAACCTGTAACTAACAAACCCACCAGATACAACCAGCTCTACCTGGAGTCAGCGAGCTCTGAGGATGCTCTCCAGTACTCTTGTATTTTACAAGGTAACACCTCGACATGGGTCAGTCATGTTTTTTTTAAACCCACTTTATCTACACCATATTTATGTCATTGCTGTAGTAGTAAACTAGTCTATTTCCATTTTTGTGTTTTTCACATTTATACATGAATTGAAAGTACCAAGTGCTATTGTCAAAGTGTCATGACAAATGAATCAGAAGAAATAGTCAAAAATGACTGACAGTCTATCGTCTGCTTCTGAAGCTCCTGAAGCCGCACTCTCAGTGTTCATCATGGTGGGAGTGTCAGTCTTTCTGGCTCTAATCCTCATCACAAGATTGATGTGGAGGTGCTGTGTGAGGAAAAGAGGAGCAGAGAGAGACGCAGATGTTCAGGTACTGGAAGATTTTTTTTTTACTTTCTCTGTTCATGAACATGTTCCAATAATGATTTATCTGTTCTCTGTTTTAAAGACTCCAAACTCTGGAGACAACACATACACAGCTCTGAACCTCACCACCACATCCTCTGATTATAACACTCTTAAAGTAAGTCATGTGTGTGTGTGTGTGTGTGTGTGTGTGTGTGTTACCCGGCAGAGTGTGTTTAGATTTTTCTAACCTGTTTTTTTTTTTGTCTCTAGATTGTTAGAAACTCTTCTAGCAACACATATTCCTCCCTGTATCCTGCAAGTATGGACTGCGATTATGACACTCTGACAGTAAGTATGAGCTCTGTGTTCTGAAATGTTCCTCTGGTGAGTATATTTGGCTCTACAAGTTCTTCAAATGTTCTTTTATCTTACAGAACATTACTGGCTCTCATAAGAACACAGTGTTTTGAATCCTGTGTTGTGATTTGAGACTCTGAGGTTTCTCATCACAGATCTTACATCACCCTACATCCCAAAAGGTCATTTCCATCATCTTTCCCTCTTTTAATCATAAGTCAAAAATATTTGCTGTTAAATTGCGAAGCTCTACAGTATATTTCTGAATAACAGTAGAATTAATATATATAAGCATGAGAACATGAACTGGTTAGAAGAATGTTGTGAAAATGCTGGTTAGATGACTACAGTTAGGATCAATGGTTTGTTTATTTCTATGTATCCTCATTTATTTAAATCCAAGACCTTCTACCTGTGTTGTGTGTATCTATACTTATACATTCCAGTGATACCAAGCCTTGGTCCTGGAGGCCTTGCTGTCCTGTATTTTGCCCTCATATGTTTTTGCTGCTGTAATATCCAGCCGATAATCCACCCTGAGAAAATTTTGGAGAGCAAATGGGCATGGGTTAGTAAATACTGTTCTGTACTTTAATTAGTTGTTCTACCACTTTATCTTTGAGGAATTTAAACAACAGTCTAAGGTAAAGTGATACTTGGCAGATGGCCTTATCCAGAGTGGCTTACAATCATTAGTTACAGGGACAGTCCCCCTGGGGACACTGAGGGTTGAGTGTTTTACTCAAGCACACAATCGTAGAAAGTTGGGGTTTGAACCTGCAACTTTGTGGTCATCGGGTTAACAAGCAAGTGTTTTAACCACTAGGCTACTACCACCCCGAGATAAGTATTTATAGTCTATAGTAACATTTTATTTATTAATCATTTACATTACATTATAACAAAGCACTTTGCTATTAATGGAAATATTATTGTATAAGTAAGTTTTAGTCCCTAGCTGGTTCTCTTGTCTCTGCATCAATGGAGCCTCAAATTTGTACTGCATGTCCAAAGTGTGTACACTGATCAGCCACAACATTAAAACCACTGATGAGTGTAATAAATAACACTGATTATCTCGTTACCATGGCAGTTATTGAACAGTGAGCTCCTGAACATAATGTTTACAGAGGAAGAGAAATGTCCAGGTCCATGGAAGGACAACCAGTGAACCAATGACAAGGTCATGGGCGCCCAAGGCTCATTTATGCTAGCCTCTCTGGTCTGTGCCCACACAAGAGCTACTGTAGCACAAGTTGCTGCAAAAGTTCATGGTTGCTATGATAGAAAGGTTTAAGAACACAGTACAAAAAGTAAGAAACATGTTGTGTTTTTAGTTTAGGGCTCTATAGATGCAGACCATTCAAAAAGACCATGTTCAACCTCATCCACTGCCAAAAACATCTACAATGGACACGTGAGCATCAGAACTTTGGCATGGAACAATGGAAGAAGGTGACCTGGTCTGATGAATCACATTCTCCTTTACATCTTGTAGGCAGTCAGGTGTGTGTGCGCATCACTGACCTGGGGAAGAGATGGCACTCATTTATGTGGACTTTTTTATTTAGAGGCATTTTAAAGTGGATTTCATCGTATTTGTTAGCAGGTATTTTAATGTGTGTTACAAGACACTGATCTGTCAAAGCACGTATTTCTGTATGTAAACAACCCCGTGCTGCACATTAACCAAAAGCTAACCACAGGGTAAGAGTCATTCGTGTGACTGACAACACACCACCAGCGGTTGTGAAATCTACTGTTTCTGAAAGGGGAAGTTAAGGAGTCAAATGGGTTAACTCTACATTGAAGGTATACTGAGTTTGTTTAACTCAGTTTAAATCTTACTTTTATTCTACAGTACTGTTTTTATTGCTTGCTATTTTGGCCATATCTCCGTCTAGGTCTCTGGGAATCCTGAGCCTGGTCATTTCACCTCCGAAGCCTGGGTCAACTCATCCGTTTTGGTTTCTCCCTCGGGTGCTTATTCTACCTCATGAAGAGGATCTAGCACATGGCAGTGTAGCACAAACTGCTGAAAATGTTAATGCTAGCTATGAAAGGTGTCAGAACACACAGTGCATCTTGTTGTGTCCACATTCAGAGTGTGCACTAAAATATATTCACTGTATAATGACTACAATACCTGAAATAGCTTTAATTTATCTACCATAAATGATCTTACCCAGCTGCTTCTCAAACAGCATTGCTCACACTCTCACCTGCAAATCACTTGAATATTCAAACACTTAAAAGCTGTGTCCACAAGGGGGCAGCTCAGGATCAAAAGATGTCTGGCAAACAAACCAATACCTTCCTTGACTACCAGCCATGATTTTATAACAAGAAACAGAGACCTGACCCTGACCTAGTCGTGCACCTGGCTGCTATAATTCAATAGCGCTGCACTGTGTATGTGAGTGTGTTTATTTAACAAAAGTAAATAGAGTTAATTCTCACTACACACATCTCTGATGGGTTCTGAAAATGTGTTGCTTTTGTTACTTGTAGTCAGTTGTTAGTGGTAAAGAAAATAATTTTTCCTTTGCATCAGAAACAGTGCTGAACATCCTCCTTCACTGAAACATTGGTATTTTGCAAGTTTGGCCCATACTGACTGAATGAACAAACTGGTAGAGGCAGTAGTAAGCAATATGATGATGTCCACAATGAAATCAGAGACTAGGGCAGGAAACGAAGGAAAACTAACAAATTAAACACAAAAACTTACAGTGGACCCCTCCTATTTTTCCCATTGACTGAAAGTGGTGAGTATGATAGTTTTACTGCATTCCAGCTCCAGCTTCCTTGCCTTTACTGTGTTGGAACTACAGTAACAAATGGTTAATGACTACCATCCTTTATGACTTTATGATGTCTTTCAAACTAAACCAAACTAATTTCACGTTTCAGGGACTCAGCGTCATTATAAGGACTTATTTGTGATAAACACTCTATGCTCTTTATGTTAAAGCTTTAAAACTGGTTTAAGCAGTTTCGTTGTGTATGTAAGACTTCACACATCCTCATGTTTCCATTAACAGTGATTAATATAAATATACAATCAGAAGCAGCAGCAGGAAGTGGAGGATGTGAGAGTTAGGAAATGTGGAGTTTATAGCAGATTTAGAATATAAAGCTCACCTGTTACAAGCAACACACACACAAACACACACACAAACACACACACACACACACACACACACACACACACACACACACACACACACAC
>JBBPCZ010109243.1:0-10720 GCA_037974445.1 Brycinus macrolepidotus
CACACTGAACTCATCCAACCATGTCTTTATGGACCTTGCTTTGTGCACTGGGGCACAGTCATGCTGGAATAGAAAAGCGCCTTCTCCAAACTGTGTCCACAAAGTTGGAAGCATGGTGTTGTCCAGAATGTCTTGGTATGCTGAAACATTAGAATTGCCCTTCACTGGAAGTAAGGGGCCACTTGAATTCAATAATTAGGAGGTGTGTCCCAATACTTTTGTCCATATAGTGTAGCTGTGAGCTGAGTCATTCCTTTCAGTTAAATGAAGTGGTATTTTGAACAAAAAGAAAGGGGAAGACTGGTGAGACATAGCAGGGAGGTGGGCAGCTGTGGTCTGGTCTGGAACTGACTGTTTTAAATGCAGAAGTAGCAACAGTACCGCCACCAAACAGGAACCACCAAACTGCCAGTGTTGGCCATTTTTGACCTCCATCCCTGCTCTGCTGCAAACCATGACCCTTGATGTCCAGGATAACAGGACACTTAAAGTGCCCGTAACATGGAAACATTATTAATGATGAAAAATCTACTTGTCTATAAAACCAATACGTTGGAAAACTAAGCAGAAATTACCCCTTTTATGGCCATTGTTTTTGTGACATCACAAACATGAACACAATCTTGTGGAAAACCTTCCAAGAAGAGTGGGGGGACCAACTCCATATTAAAGTCTATGTATCTGAATACAATGTCATTAAAGTCACTGTTGGTGTAATGGTCAGGTGTCCCAATACTTTTGTCCATAGTGTATATTGGAGGGAAACATGTAGGGTGTTATGAGGCAAAATAGTCCCCAAGGAAAACTGATTTAATTCAGATTTGAAACTAATTTACCATCATCAGCATTACATATAAACACTCGGGTGACGTGTAGGTTCACTGGTGGGTTTGGAGAGTAAATACATTTGTACTTTAAACGTCGACCCCTGGTCCCATTCACCATCGCAGTAAAGAAATCAAAGTCATCAAGTTTCTAAACAATGAACCATTTTACACCAAACCCACTCTGAATAACTTTTGGCCGTTAAACTATACAGAAATCAGAATAGAATTATCCTTTAATCAATGATGCACATGTAAAAAAGGACGTAAGCCTTAACAGTATCGTCTTGTATTTGAAATAAATGTTTTCTGTGAATAAAACTTATAGTTTGTTAAGTGACAAGCACGTTATAGATGATACAAACAGATGTTTACTCTGTGGATTTTGAGGAAATTGGTTACATTCCAAACTGCACACTACCACACTAAGTAGTGTGTAGAAATATGGTGTATAGCCATTCGAGCTGTGACCACTGACAGTAGTGTGTGAAGTGTGGCAGTGTATGGTTTGGAATGCACCCATTATTTGGCAATCCAGTTGAGCAGCCCTTAACCGCGGTAACCCCCGCTGTCAACCCATTGGTCAAGCGCGTAGAATAAATCTGAAAGAACCAATCAGGAAAGGGGAATAGAGACAGGAGGCAGGAACAGAGAGAGAGGTTGGAGTCTTACTGAAATGCTAGAGAGAGAGTGTGTGAGAGAGAGAGAGTTAGTTAGTTACTTTAGTATAGGGCAGCATGGCTTCAAGAGCCGGGTTTCTTTCGAGTACCCCCGCGGGTCCTGGCGGTGCGACCCACGGCTCCGCGGGCTCCCCAGGAGGCGTGCGAATGCCTGGGATGCCGCCGAGCGCTGGGGGCTACCGGGGTCTTCCCAACCCCCCTGGACAATACCCGGTAAGACTCTGAGCTGCTCCAGAAAGTTCCTCTAATCAGTCAGAGTCGTCATTTTTCCTCCAGTTCACTCTTATTTTCTCGTTAAAGCTCGTTAAAATTGTTATTTCAGTTAGAGCCGTTACAGGATAAAACCCCCTCGTGCGCTTTGTCTGAGGGGGCGGCTAGCTAAGCTAACTGACATTACACACACACACACACACACACGCATACACACACCACACAAACAGCACTTTTAACGTTCATTTGACATAAACAGAAATTCGGCCGTTTTGTCTTTGTGGCTAATTCACCGAGCTTATGTTAAAACATTATAATTTCAGGTTTAAACTGTGAGGAGAAAAGCTCTTACTTCCCCACTAGCTCTGAACACTCAGAGAACTTCCGCGTCTAAAACTGAAACCTCTCTGAGCGAGATCTGTACACAGAGAAAATAATCATTATCGAGGTTAAAATGTAACGAAACGTTAGTTTTTATAGATAAAATTGACATCAAATATGTTTGACACGATGTAACGTCACACAAACCGCATGTTTATTTGTTTATTTATTTATTTATTTACACTCTGTGGACAAAAGTGTTGGGACGCCTGAACATTCCGCTAACAGGGACTTTAATTCCACTGCATTCAAATACATAGACTTTAATATGGAGTTGGTCCCCCCTTGCAGATTTAACAGATTCCACTCTTCTCGGAAGGCTTTCCACAAGATTTTGGATTGTTTCTTTGGGCATTTGTGCCGTAGAGCATTTATGAGGTCAGGCACTGATGTTGGACGAGAAGGGCTGGCTCGCAATCTCCGTTCCAGTTCATCTCAAAGGTGTTGGATGGGGTTGAGGTCAGGGCTCTGTGCGGGCCAGTCAAATTCTTCCACACCGAACTCGTCGACCATGTCTTTATGGATCTTGTTTTCTATTCATGCTGGAATAGAAAAGATTCTTCCCCAAACCGTGTCCACAAAGTTGGAAGCATGGTGTCCAAAAAGTCTTGGTATGCTGAAGCATTAAGATTGCCCTTCTCTGGAAGTAAGGGGCCTAGCCCAAACCCTGAAAAACAGGTGTGTCCCAATACTGTTTTTAGAGTGGAACTGTACTATAAAGTTCAGCAATGTATTGTTCTTCTGTGCTGTTCTTTTTTTTTATTATTTGTATGTGTTCTTGACAAGCGTCCCGGGATGCCACCCAACCGAAGCATGTCCCTGGCTGGATTGGGCCCGATGAGTTCCCCCATGCCCGGCCCGTCTTTTGGAGGCAGCATGCCTGTGCGCCCAGGCATGCCTCAAACGTCACTGGATCCAGCTCGCAAGAGACTCCTCCAGCAGCAGGCAGGAGGGCTCATGGGACACCGGAGAGGGTGAGGCTCAGGTTGGACCTGGAGGGGGTTTTGGTTAAACACGATGCCCATAAACAATGTATACCGTAAATCTGACCTCCATGGGTTTACAGTACTTACGCTCGCCGCTGTCCTCCTTGTTGCTCCACCTTGCTGGTCTATGGTTAGAAAGCCCATTTGTTAATGAACAGTTTGTGTTAGCCGTCCCTTAAGCCCTCATCAGTGGCCACAGAGCTGCTCTTGACTGGGTATTTTCGAGCAAACTGCGCTCAACCTTACACTGACGCACCGGTGGGAGGTGTACCAGTATAAAAGATTCAAGATTCACTTGATTACTGATATGATGATGTCTCATGATACGGACATTATCTTGGATACCATGATAAACCCAAAAACACAGGCACCACCCCCGCTGTTAGAACAAATTAAGCATCTGAGCAGTTTAAGTTAGAGGTTACATATTAAACCCGACACACCAGCCTCTTCCTGTGTTGATGACATTTGCAGAAAAACAGTTTGCCATGAAAACCAAGTACAAAACACACCCAGGTGTAAAAACAAAGCATTTGTAATGTTTTTGAGATTAAGAAATTTGAACAGCTTATAATAGTAATAAACATTGTTATTAATAGTAACAATAATAATATTTTTTTTACACATGATTATCATATCTGCTCACATTTTTACACACACACACATTATATACATATATATATATATATATATATATAAAAACATATATAAAATGATCACAACATAAAAACCCTGACACTTAAAGTGAATAACATTGGTTATGTCGCTATAGTGCCACCTGTCCCTGGGTGGGATATATTAGTCAGCAAGTGAAATGTCAGTTCATGAAGTTGATGTGTTGGAAGGAAAAAAAAAGGTGTCATTAGAAGTCCTGGGATTTGTACCCACGGCTTTCTGATCACAGGGCCAACTCCCTAACCACTAGGCTGGACTAATGAAACTCGTTTTCTTTTACATCACGTAGACAGGTGAGTGCATGTATGTCACCTCCCTACAGAAGCACCAGGATGCACTATGGGCAGAGGGCAAGCTAGTGGAGGCAGTGTGATGCTCTGGGCAATGTTCTGCTGGGAAACCTTGGGTCTTGGCATTCTTTAACATGTACATACCAAGTACACCCCTTCATGGCAACAACTAGTAATGTGACTGCAACTAATGGCATACTGTTATCAGCTTAGGCTTCATGATCAGCATTCTGGAGAAGTATAATGTATTCTGTAGGTTTACAAGCCCAGAGAAAGTGAATTGAAAACAGACATTTAAGTGCAGCAACCCAGCGTCACCTTCCTGCTTCTTTAAAATACAATAACTGTGAAATGTAAATATTTGTCTGATGCCCATATTTATTTATTTTTTCAAAGCAGTCATGTGCAGTTAGTGGTATAATCACTCTTACCGTCATACGTCTTTGTAAATTTATGTGCAAAACCACCAGGGCTGTGCACGACTACGCCAGTTCCATGTCAGTGTCACTGCTGTGAAAATAGCCCACCAAACAGTATGTAATCAACAGCAGTTGTGTGCCCAGAACTGACCAATGATGAATAGGGTAGAGCACAGCTTAAACACTGAGCAGGACACGTGAAGCTATCCATCAGTAAAGCAAAAGCATGGGCTGTGAACTCTCTTTAAAAGAGTTTAATCTTTTAGCGTGTGCTAATTGACAGTGGCTTGTCCTTCAGCACAGAAAGGCCTATTTGTCCCCTTTCTCAGAGATGCATTCGTTTCCTCCCTGATGAAAGGAGCGAAGGCATGGTGTGAAACAAAGGAAACCTAACTCTAAAGATGTCTCATGATCTTAACTGGCGGAATAAGCCGAAAGGGAAGTGTGTCGTTACAGTTATGCCTACTGTCCTTCTTTATTAAGAAGTCTAGGGGGAAGGCGGGTCATATTTTGAGTATTGCGTCTTGTTTCGGATAAATCAGTTGGACTGTTATTTTGGAAACTTTTCTGTCGGAGGGATTTCTCTTGCTTGGATTCTTAGAAGTTTGGTCCTTTGGGCCCAACAAATCAGCCGACTTTCCTAACTTTTTAAAAAGCATTTAGGAAACATAAAATGTACAAAATGCAAACTACAGGTTTATTTAGGCTTGTAATTAACTGTAAAGCGTATTATTGTGCAACTCCTATCACTTACTTATTAACTACAACGTAACTAATGTATCTATTTGGTTATAAGACTTAGGAACTTAAGCGTGTACCACATATGCCTTAGAGTGTATGGTCTTAAAAACCATAGGCTTGAAGTAAATATTATTGATGCTATTTTCAGTTGTGAATAATATGCTAAATTAACAACCACCAGTACGCTTTTATTGGATTTTGGATGATCACAGCAAAAAATTGTCGGTGATTCACTTTCAAAATACAATATTTTCAGAGTCAAGCTTATTGCTATTACTATTCACCACAGATATGTTGGGTGGGAGAAATATTCAGTTCATTGAAAAATATGTATTAGAAAGTAAAGAGCAATTTTTTTTTATTTCTCCTTTACTGTTTTAGGGTTAAAAGACGCAAGATGGCTGATAAAGTCCTTCCACAGAGGGTGAGTTTGTCACCTTGTCCCAATCAGTTTGTTTTGTTTGTTGTTTTTGTTTGTTTGTATAATCGCTTTTTGGCATCTCGCTCTTGTGCAGATTCGAGACCTGGTTCCAGAGTCCCAGGCTTACATGGACCTCCTGGCCTTTGAGAGGAAGCTGGACCAGACTATTGCCCGCAAGCGCATGGAGATCCAGGAGGCCATCAAAAAGCCCATCACGGTAAAGTTCCCTCCTTGAGTTGTACAAAGATGGGAGAGTGGTTATAATGGAGCTGATTAGAGATGCATGGTTTTATTTGACCTGTACCCACCCAACTAATTATGAGAGCTAACCCGGCCTGCCTTACCTGCAAAAATATTTGTTAATCAATGACCCAAAAGTTATATATTACTTAGTCCGAACTCTGCTTTGTCACTTTTTGACCTGCCCCACCCACGCCTGAGAAATTTACTAATAAGCTTGATCAAAACTTGTCGACCTGCGTTACGCACGTACATGCGCAGCTCAGAAACATTCCCGATCCACTGGCCTGTTAAATTCTTCAAATGTGATAATAAATCTCAGTCCCAGAGTAGTGTGGGGCAGTAGCGATTACACAGAAAACACATACATCACCAGAAGATTAGATTTAGTAGACCTGTATTGAAAAGAAATGGGTCTATATAGGAAATAATGACTGCTTTTCTTTGTGCCCTAAAATGCACAAAACTTCTCTTGCAGTGTTCATATAAATTGCAATTCACAATTTTTATTTTGCACTTTTCAGAATAGTGAATGGTGCTTTTGCAGTTTAGACTTCTTGTGCTATTTGCTTAAACAGAGGTTAGTTTAATTAAAAAATCAGAATTGATACTTGATGTTCACTCATTTAGGGACACAAATGAAAGTTTATCACATTAGGGCTTCCACAAATTCTCAGTTAAACAATTAAAATTTACATTCTTGATGAAATGGCTTATTTAGTTATTTATTTATTTATTTTTTACAATTAGCCGCTTTACTGAATACATAGCCAAGTTCACGTTCTGACAGTAATAAAATAACTTAGTAATAACAATATGGTAAATAACGGTAGGCCAACACAAATCTGTATTGATGGCTTGAATTTCAGTGTTTGGTACCTATCAGATCAATCTCTAGGGTCATTTCATAATCTTACATGAATCAGCTAGACCAGTTAGCCTGCCTGTTATCTCAGTCCCTCATCTTCACTGAACAAAAAAGTGAGTGAAGGAACACACTCTTCTCTACACTTCAAAACCAGCGACAACTAATACATACAAATGAAATCATATTTTGCTATTTCTCTTAGTGTAAACATTAGTTATCTCTTAATATTTTTTCTTTATCTGTCTTTTGAAATTGTAGCTGCCTAGAAAGAGCTCTTAGACTGAATGTGGAAGTTGTTACATTGCTTTTTGAGTCCATACAATGCACCATACATTTAAAAATACATAGCGAGGCACGAGAAATGAATTCGGCAGTTGTAAAGTACAGATAGTAAACAATACACGAAGTTTCTTTATGAAACAGTATCATAATCGATTTTAAAATTATGAATTCGATTCAAGGCAGTCATGACCATTAGATTGTTGCATATACAGTGATGCATTTTGGACACATGGGTACATAAACCGTTCAAGGGGTGAGGGTGGTCACTTACAATGCACCACAAATGTGTTCCTGCTCAAGTACATTAGGCATGCTAAGAGGCTATCGGACCATATCCTGATAGTTAATGATGATGCATTTCCAGTGAAGATTTTTTGTCAGGCTGCACTTGTTCTCTCAGTGCTGTTATAATGAGTGTCCTGTTCCTTTTGCTTTTTAAGTGCTTTTTCTTTCCATTCCAGCATGGATATTGAGGTAATGTTTGGAGGTAAATATATCACATGTACTTTTGTATTTGTGGTGAACTGTATGACAGAAGTATCAAATATAAAACAAATTTTCACCATGCACATTGTCACAGTATGTATTTTTTCTGACATCTGATAAGTTAAAATGGACAGAAAGAGCCAGTAGTGCCACTTATCATTAAGAACTATGAATACAAATGATTTTATTGCTTCTCCCCCTGCACTGCGCTACATCAATCATAGCAGGTCCACCTTATACAATCCAGCAGTCAGAACATGATGTTGAACCATTTAGAGTAGAACATCCAATTAGGTTCTATTTAAGGTGGAACTGTAATAAAAAAGCCAACTTCAGCTTCATTAATTCCACTGCCAGCACAGTAACTTCCGTAGGCCGTGTAAATCTACATGAATACTAAATTAATATACATTTAGCAATTAGCTATGCTGCTATTTCTGTTCGTCACTTGACTCTGTGAAGTCTGAACAAGTGATTGAGCTCAAAATGTGACTAAGCTTCATTCAAACTCTCAGTATTTAAGTCAAAACTATAGCCAAACCAATGACCTGAATTTGGCTATTCGTCTTTGTTCAAGTAATATTTGCCATTTTGCTATACTTTACTTACTGAGCTTCTTGCTTCAGACTCATCTGTCTCCTTATCTGACAGAACATCAGGCTTGCTTGTTTCTGACTCTATATAATGTAAAAGTATGGACAACATTTAGACTTTAAGATAGCCATCCATTTCTACAGATATGAATGTATCATACAGCGTCAGAAAGCGCGAGAAAGAGACGTGTGGCCATTATGTATGTACTTCATGTTTAATTATATGTGCAATAAATCCTCTTCTTCAGCATTTTTTTTTTTTTTGTTTGGGCCATTTTCGCATGGCATTCTAGTTGAATGACTGGTTTGGATCTTTGTAACCTCCAGCAAAAGCGCAAGCTTAGGATCTACATCTCCAACACCTGCACACCTGGCAAGCCAGAGGGGGAGGAGGCTGAGAAGGTGGCATCGTGGGAACTTAGAGTGGAGGGGAAACTGCTGGAAGATGTAAGTACAGTGTACATATAAGTGGCAGTGTAAGGACAGCTGTTGGTTTATCGCTGATTATGTTGATTATGCAAAACAAGTAAACACGTCAATGCATTATTAGTGCTGTTCATCGGATACATGCAGTCATTGGGACTGGTTGCAGTACATTGTAGGAAACATAGGGGGTGACTTCTACTCCATTACCCCATGGCTGATTAATCTATTAATATGAAATATTATATTTATTAATATAGCCCATAGGTTAACTGATTAAAGACATACTTGTTTGTTGCAGTCCTAGGTTACATTCC
This sequence comes from Brycinus macrolepidotus, assembly GCA_037974445.1. Taxonomy (NCBI): domain Eukaryota; kingdom Metazoa; phylum Chordata; class Actinopteri; order Characiformes; family Alestidae; genus Brycinus; species Brycinus macrolepidotus. Next base: position 8,837 of record JBBPCZ010109243.1, read on the forward strand.
ACATGATTAACATCTGTTATATTGTGTGGCAGTGCAGCACAGCTTTCCAAATATAACACCAAATGTCAAACAACAGTCTCAGTGCTGCCAAATCACCTTCCACTTTTACAGCTCTGTCCACCCAAAGTTCAGGAGAACATCGAGTAGCAGAGTGTGTTGGGACAGGGTCTCTTTTAGTTTCTTTGGCCACTGAAGATCGTCCTTTTGTTTGAGGACCATGTCCTCGCTGAACTCTCTCGAACCAGATGTGCTTTCAGGCTTCTCCCATGATTCCCAGAGCAGCGGCGTAATTTTCAGAGGGATGGAGAGGAGGCCAGGAAAAAGGGAATTAAAATGTCTGTGTAAAGACACAGGGTCCTTGCAGGCATAGCCCAGCTGAGGGAGAAATTGTTTGAGCTGTAGCCACATGAAAAGAGGAACTTCATTTTCTCTTCTCTCGCTCTCTCCCTTTTGTGCCTCAGTGGTTAAGGCGTGTGTGGGACGGGAGGAGTGGCGCAGGGAAGAGAGAGAGAGAGAGGGTTGCGCAAGTGGTGGGAGAGCTATGTTTGTGTGTGTGTGTGTGTGTGTGTGTGTGTGTGTGTGTGTGTGTGTGTGTGTGTGTGTGTGTGTGTGTGTGTGAGATGCCAGATGCACAAATGTGATCAGGCCTAAACAATGCAGCATCAATCAACAGCATAGGAATTCTGACTATAATAACAATTAACATTTGTTTCTATGTGTGTGTGTGTGTGTGTGTGTGTGTGTGTGTGTGTGTGTGTTGCGATGCCAAAGGCACAAAAGTGGTCAGCCCTAAACAATTATTTCTCCCTCTCTCTCTTGCAATCTGTTTCTTTCCTTTTTCTATCCAATTATCACTAGCCTGGGAAGCAGAAGAGAAAGTTTTCATCTTTCTTCAAAAGCTTGGTCATTGAACTGGATAAGGAATTGTATGGCCCAGACAATCATTTGGTAGAGGTAAGGAATACTGACATTTTCAGACTGCGGCCCTGCTGTCCATAGAAAGGCGCTTTTTCAGAACAGATAACTGGGAGAAATACAGTTTTAGCAATCAGCAAACCTATAGACATCAGAACACACGTAGTGCCTTTTATTATATTTCATTTGCTGCCTAGTCATGTGCTGACACATGGTAATAAGGGTCAGTTTCACAGGTGTTTTTTTTTTTTTTTTACACTGAATAGCTTGGCACTAACATAACACAAATAGAAAGGCTACATATAAAATACCTATATTTACTTATAAAGTAAAATAAGTGACTGGTGCTTGTTCATGATTAAAAAGTTTTTGAGATGATGGGAATATTCCTTGCTTTATTTTTGTTTGTGCAGCTGCTTTAGTGTGTTACTGGTCTTGTTGTCAAAGATCACAGGGCTGTCATTTTGATGGAATACCAATATAAAAAAAAACATTTATAGTAAACTAAAGAACTTATGCCTAATAAAAACAACATTTCAGAAATGTTTGATGTCTGTCATTACTGAAAATAATATAAACCATAATAAAATGTTAGGTCATTTTCAATATTTTAAAGAGCCTTCCATTTTCTTCCAAGACAGTGGACATCAGTTGGTGTTGGTTAACGTTGATAGACATAAAGAGAGTCGTCTTGAGAAGGAATCCTTTGCACTGTCCAGGTTCTAACATGACAACATGTAACATAAACGGGTCCAAACGTAAAATGTGCAACAAGGCATGGCCATACAGACTGTAACATGAACAGGATCCTCCCTTAGAGAGAAATATGGTTTATATAGTTTGGACTTCTTTTGTGTGTTAGATGAAGTGGGAGCATTCTGGGTTGTTTACTGGGTAGGATTGTGTAAGTGAGGAGTGTAACTTTGTGGTGTGGAATCGAATAACTGTTGGATGTGATTGTGTAATTCT
>JBBPCZ010109254.1:0-10720 GCA_037974445.1 Brycinus macrolepidotus
CTCTCCTCACACACTGAGAATCACAGGGAGCATCAGTGGAGGTCCTGTTTAAATGGTGTGTGTGTGTGTGTGTGTGTAATAAAGCATGTAGCCTTGGGCTCTGTCTGCCCACAGCACTGACCCAGCAGGGGGTAATGGGGAGAAAAACCACAGGAGATTATCTCTCCTCTCTCTCTCTCCTGTTATACTTCCCCTCTCTGTCTTCCCTCACGTCCTCTCTTTCTGTCTCTCTCTATCTCCCCTCATATCCTGTACCCCTCTCTCTCTCTCTCTCTCTCTCTCTCTCTCTCTCTCTCTCTCTCTCTCTCTCGCTCTCTCTTCCTCTTTCTCTTCAAATTCATAACCAGTCGGCCAGTTGCTTTCACAGTGTCCAGCTGGTCAACAAATATCCTGGACCAGCAAGTATCTAGATGATGACCTTCACAGTCCTGCTCAGACTTCCTGAGACCTGCTGGTCTTTCAGGGGTGCAGCTAAATTTACCTTCCATCTGAAATAATGATTGTGGTAAAGCAAAGAGTTTGGACAAGTGAGCACAGATGCTTTCTTATTAGATGGTGCCATCAGCTCATTTACATACCACTGTCCCATTCTGTGGGCATTTTCTAGTTTCCTAGGAATGTGGAACCAACTTTGGAAGAACCAGCTTTCCTAGAAATGTGGAACCAACTTTGAAGGACATGTTCTTGCAACATCTCTGGTACATGGAATAATATTGAACCCCCGCGTTGCTTGGACACTGCATTCCTGCTGTGAATAAACTACGGTATAGCAGAAGAACTTTTTACTATGATTATTGTTACTAAATGTGATTATTTTTTGCACTATATCATCTTCTATTTTGTCTCTGTTCTTCTTCATTGCCATTTCTGAGTATATAAAATATGTGTATTATATTTTCAGGTACATAAAGACAGAAAATTACATACACAACAAAGACAGTGTGTCCCCCGCCATTAAATACTATTTATTATTTAATTACTGGCAAAAACCAAGACCAATTCAATAGCCAGACAATACCAAGACTAACACAGCAGACTGATGGCTAATAGAGTGCCTGAAAAGCCTGCCAGCCAATCAGCAGGCCAGAGCAGACGAGCAGCAAAGGGCTCCAAAGATCCAAAACCACATATGCCCGCCCTGCATGACCCCCATAATCTGAATTTCCAGCAGATATTTCAACTGTGTTTCAAACACCAGTTCGATGTTCGGTTCCACCAAATGAAATAAATCACACAGACGCAGCCGGAGGGGATTCAGCGGCTCGCTTCCTTCAAGTGCAAAGGAGTTCCAGTTGGAGGAACCAGCTGGATTAGCCTCGCTCAGTTCCACAGTGAACATTAAACCGCAGGAAAAAAGCAACACTCTGCGAGTGAGAGCATTTATACCCCAATCTCTCTCTCTACGAAGCCGCCAAAAGAGCGTGACGTGATTATTCACGTTTTAAGTGGACAGTTTTATTTATTCTCAGTAAAAATACTTTCTACAATTATAAGACAGGTCATTTTATGAGAACGACTCTGACCGGCTCTTTTTTTCTGCATTTTGAAAGGAAAATAAGACTTAAATCTAGCATTTATCTGCTCCTTTTTGTGCAGTTTTCATATTTGATACACAACATATGCAAACCATTGTATAATAATATTGATTAAACGTAGTAATTAATTCAACATAAATATACAGTATCAAAAGTTTTTGCACAAATTCTTAACATTTATAACAATTTATATCTTAATTTATAGCAATTATGTGGATCACCAGACGAGTGTTAGATATTTAAGGAGCTATTAAGTGCTGACACAGTAACGAGTGCATTTAAAGCTAAAGGACAGTCTAGAATTTGACTCTGCATCACCACACAACCAGTTAATAGGAGTCAGACATGCACTGTTACAGATTCTTTCATCTTAGAAAGGAAACTGGTTTTATTTGACATATTTTCATTTATAGTTGTTCACTCAACAGCTTTCCAGTGTTTAAGAAGAATAAAAATCTTCAGTTTATAAAATGAATGGTAAAAACCTATATATCTCAGCATAGGGTCAGCTGGTGGCCTAGTGGTTAGGGCGTTCGCTCTGCGATCAGAAAGTCGTGTGTTTGAATCCTAAGACTGCTAGTGGCACCGCTGAGGTACCCTTGAGCAAGGTAGCATCCCCACACACTGCTCCCCGGGCACTGTGTTCCTGGCTGCCCTCTGCTTCAGTTGGTGAATGGGTTAAATGGGTTAAGTGGGTTAAATGCAGAGGAAGAATTTCGTGCTGTTCACACTGTGTGCTGTGGTGTGTTCACGTATGACAGAATGGTCACTTTCATGGGATAAAGCGTCTTTCTGCTGGCAAAGTTAAGAGGAACACTGAAAATAGTAAAAAAAAAATCAACCCCTTTGAAAATACCGTACTGTGCAAAAGTCTTAGGCACCAATGCAAATTGTTTAAAGTGTCTTTCTGCAGCAAAGTTATCATTAGAATAAATACAAACAAACAAGAAATCAGTTTGAAGGAGGAGGAGGAGGAGAAGGAGGAGGAGGAGGAGGAAGTGCCACACTGCCCTGCTGGGGCGACTCTACTCTCCAGCCCAGTGGAGTCTCAGCGGCTCAAAGACAAATGGAGCCATTTATCTTTGAGAGTCGGTGCGGCACTGAGAGCAGGACTTTGGTTTTTAAAACTGGTGCTCTGAGGCCCAATAACTCTCACTGGACTCAGCAGACCCCACCCTGCACCCCCCACCCTCTCTACTCTCTCTCCACTCCCTCACTCCAGAGGGAAAAAATGAGTGAAGAGAGAAGAGAAGAGGGAGCGATCCCCCATGTCTCCCTCCATCTGTCCCTCTGCAGCTTGCGTTCAAGAGACACTCTTTACAATCTCCCTCTCCCTCTCTCTCTCTCTCTCTCTCTCTCTCTCTCTCTGTTATTTCTCTGTTATTTTTCTCTCTTTCTCGTCTAGCTCTCTCTCTCTTCTTCTCTGAGTGTTCGTCACGCTGGTCAGCTGAGGACACTTACACCGAGACGAAACGACTCACGGTGACAAATCACCTTAGAGAGAGAAAGAGAGGGAGAGAGAGAGACAGACACGGAAACAGAGAGAGAGAGAAAGATGGAGACTGGAGACAGAGAGAGAGAGAAGAGAGAGAGAGAGAGAGACAGAGACAGAGATAGAGAGACAGATAGAGAGACAGAGATAGAGAGACAGAGGGAGAGAGAGAGAGAGAAAGAGAAAGAGAGAAAGATGGAGACAGAGAGGGAGACAGAGACAGATAGAGAGACAGAGAGACAGAGATAGAGAGACAGAGATAGAGAGACAGAGAGAAAGAGGGAGAGGAGACAGTGAGAGAGAGACAGAGACAGATAGAGAGACAGAGAGAGAGAGAGAGAGATAGAAAGAGAGAGAGAAAGATGGAGACTGGAGACAGAGAGAGAGACAGAGACAGAGAGAGATAGATAGATAGAGATACAGAGAGAGAGAGGGAGAGAGAGAAAGAGAGAGAGAGACAGAGAGACAGAGATAGAGAGACAGAGAGAAAGAGGGAGAGAGAGAGAGACAGAAAGACAGAGGGAGAGAGAGAGAGAGAGAGACTTTAACTCTAACATTAGTAACACTGATTACATGATAAAACCTAAACCCCTCCCCTCTGAAGTGCCCACAAACCAGCACCAGATTTCATCAGCATTTACATCTACACACACGACCGGCAAGTTCATCATCAACCACCACACACAGCTCCGCTCACACTCCACACCGTCTGAACTTCAACACGTCATTCTTCAGTTTGAAAAAGGCCTGGAGGCGTGATTTGACCATCCCCATAAACAGGAGGACACAGTCAGACACCCCTTCACCCCCTGACCTGAGCCACATCGGCCATTTGGTTGCCCAGACAGAAAGTTTAACAAGCACGAGAAAAGGAGAAGTTGGACCAAGTGTGAAAGTCAAACCACCAACAGTTCAAATAGGGGTTCCAGGTGCAAACATCTGGAAAACACATGCTCCACTGTCTCAGGCCTCCCAAAAAATGGCCAAACATCATAGGCATGTGGGTCAAAATGTTCAGTGTGTTTGTTGGTGGATCAGTGCCCCTCCACTGCAGGTCTCAAGGTCTTTGAGACCTTCACCTACACCTGCTGTACCCACCTAACACCCCCTGACACTGGTGCTCTCTTACCTCTCATGGGGGCCCAACGTTCCTCACCTTTTCTGCCACATTACACAGAGTTCTCCGACTGATTCCTGAGAGCTCACAGAAGTTTGGAGAAGAGAAGGTCAGAAGACCACCCTTGATCTCCTGCCAGTTCTTAACAGCTGCTGACACTCACACCGCTGGAAAGGCAGGACGCTCCTCATTGGTCAAAGGGATCCCCCAGTCTCTCAGACCTATTCCAGTTTGCTGTGACAGGTACTGTGCAATCTTCTATGTTCCTCCACAAGGAACTAGCAAATGCCCCAGCTTACTCAGTCCACCTGAGATGACCTGGTTCCCGATCACACAGAGTGCATTCTCTGGATTATGGAAGGGGACAGGACCACCACACCAAGGGTCCTGTTTCCAAGCCCCATCTCAAGTGATTACAAGCAACCTCCATGTTTTCAAAACTGGAATGTAAAACATCTATGAGTCCTATAAGTTGCAGTCCATTCGGGCTCACCAGGAACAGCTGAAGGTCCTACCTACACCCCCCAGCTCTCCACATGCTGGTGTTCTTCACTCTATGTTACTGTGGAACAGCAGCCTGTGACCAACCTTGAGCATGAAAGCAATTACCCTGCTCTCAAGGTTGATAAGAAGGGAGTAAGTATAGGATGGCAACCTTCAACCAGTGATATCCAGATCAGAGAAATTCCACCAGCCTCTTCTGTTTTTTAGACCAGACGGAGAAATCAGCACCATCAACTGGAGCAATAAGGTACAGTAGATGTTAGCAGTCTACTGCAAAGCACCATTCTACCATACTGTAGGTATGGTGTTCTTTGGATGGAGAGTATTGACTTTCTACCAGTTTGGTGTTGAAACCAGTTTGATTTTGGCCTCATCTGACCATAACACCTTTTTCCACTTGGCCTCAGTATCTTTTTTGCAGAGCTCAATGGAGACATAATATGGCCTTTCTTGAGGAGTGGCTTTTTTCTTGCAACCCTCACATATAAGCCACATTTGTGGAGCACTTGTGACATTGTTGTCATATTCACACAGTGACCACCATAAATTCCTGTAACTGCTTCAAAGTTGCCTTTGGTCTCTTGGTACCCTCCTCAGTCTTCCATCCAGTTTGGAGGGATGGCCTAGTCCTGGTTCTACTAGTGCCAAACACTTTCCTCTATCAGAATCAGAATCAGAAAATTATATTGAAATTGGAAATTGGAAATTGCTTAATAGGCTTTTCTGAGCTCTTAGGGATTGATAAAGTCTTAGATTTATTTTGTATCCGTCTCTATCCATGTCCTGAATTGTACCTGTCCACATCCTTATCCCTGAGATCTCTGGAGAGTGCCTTGCCACCCATAGTTCGATTGTTTGCTGTCGGTTGCAATACCAAGCACTGGAACAGGAATAGCTGTTTTTATGTTGAATTAATCAAAATGATTCAATGGATCACAAGTGGAAGTCAATTAGCTAGAGAAGATTATTAGTTAAACTTAATTTAAAGTGTAATTTAATCTGAGTTCACATGTATTTTTAGGAGGTGGTGATCCTCTATCCATTTCAGAGATTCTGTTTTTTTATGTTTTAATTTTTATTCTAAACTCTTGCAATCATGTCATATCTTTCAACTGGATTTATTAAGTTTCATTGAGTTTTTTTGTGAATATGTGAATATCTTGATGCAGTGATTCTTTTCTATACTCACTGCACAATAGATGCAAGATGGTCCTTGAGACGATTGGTGAGGACTTAGAAAATATTTTATGGTCACAGCATAAAAAAATTACTGGGCGCTGGGTTTTAGTGTCACATAAATGCGACAGCAGAGAGGGAGCTGTCCCTGTAAAACACACTCACACACTTCACATAAACCCACAGCCATGAAGTCCCCCAACACTTCATAAACCACACCAGGGACCACCAGTCATCTTTAGTTCTTGTAAAGTGACCGGAAGTTCCATGTCACTCTACTGGATCATGGATTCATGGATCAGCTTCATTCACTGCAGAATAAAGTTCAGCCACTCTTTCCTATTTATGTAAGTTGCTTATCAGACAAACGTGGTTTCTGGGAATCTTAGATGACCTCACATGGACCACCAACACCACCTTCCACACTAAAAAGACACAGCAACGTCGTCGCTTCTCAAGACGACTGAAACAGGCAGATACCCCTCCCCCATCCTCACAGTGTTCTTCAGGGGCACCATAGACATCATCCTGAGCAGCTGCATCTCTGTCTGGTACAGCAGTGAAAGAACCTGCAGCCGTTTGGTGAAATAGCTGGAAACATCATTGGGGCATCTCTTTCCTCACTACAGGATGTCTTCCATAAGTGCCGCATCACAAAGGCCTCCTCTCACCCCTCACTGGATTCCTGGATCAGGTTGCAAGAATAAAGTTCAACCACCATTTCACATTTACCCAGTATTAGACATGAGTTGCCCATCAGACAAATGTGTGTTTATTATGATGCTTCTCCAGCCCCACAAAACAGAACATTGAACATTCTGAACCAAGTTCTCACAAGACCACGCTTTGCTTTCTCCTGCAGAAAGACCCCAAGGTCCATCCATCCACCATCAGAACCACTTATCCGTAACCAGATGGGGGGCTGCTGGAGCCCATCCCATAGAAGCCCACACAGACATGGTGACACACTCCACACAGAAAGGAATCAAACCCAGGACCTTCTACCCTCTTCGCCGCTACTCCAAAGTCCCTCCATAGTTCAACAAATTCTGTCTGTAAATTGATTTTGAACCTTCATTTTACAGTCAAGCTTCACGAGAACACTTTTCCTTATGGACAGAGGATGAAGCTGCATACTTCTGGTAGAAATTTCTACTTTTAATGTTTTCAGAACTTCCTAAGCGAAACAAAATCATATTACTTCCAGTAATGTTATGAACAAAAGGTGATGTTCCAGGTTGTTGTCCAAACTCAGAGGACAACTGAAGATACCATCAGAGAGACCATCAGGAAGATCTCTACACTGAGCGTTCTGTTACTGTGCTCCTGTAACGTAGAGAGTCGACCTAAACAAGCCGCACTGACCCTCTACCTCTTGGACCCAGAGTCCATCTCCAGGAGGGAGCACTTCCATCTCCACTCTAGACTGGACAGTTCCAGATCTTTCTCTCTATTTTCACCCTCTCTCTCTGTTCTCCCCTTTAATCTCTCTCTCCCTCTCATAGTCTGGTTCTTATTGTTTTTTCTCTCTCTTTCTGTTCTTCCGCACTTTCTCTCTCTGTTTTGTCCAGAGGGGTTTCAGGATCTTGGAGTGTTTGGGGCGACAGTCTGTTCTGATCTGCAGTTTTTTTTATTTTATAAAACATTCAGGGCTGCAGCCTCGGACATCCAGACCCAATTACACATTGCATTTCTCTCTTTCTTTTTCTCTGTCTGTTCTCTCTTTTTCCCTTTTTCCGCCCCCTCTGTTTTTTCTCTCTTCCTCGCTCTCTCACTCTCTTTCTTTGCGCCTTCTCTCTCCATATTTTCTCTCTCTCTCTCATTCTCCCCTTTTCTTTCTTTGCCCTGTCTCTCTGTTTTCTATCTCTCTATCTCTCTCTTGTCTCCAGTCTCCATCTTTCTCTCTCTCTTTTCTCTCTCTCTCTCTCTCTCTCTGTCTCTCTCTCTTTCTCTCTCTTTTCTCTCTCTCTCTCTCTCTCTCTGTCTCTCTCTCTTTCTCTCTCTTTTCTCTCTCTCTCTCTCTTCTCTCTCTCTCTCTCTCTCTGTGCGCATGCGTGAGCGTCTGGGCGATAGAGCGTGGTGTGAGTGAGAGCGTGCTGTGGGTTTCTTCCCATTTTCTTTCCTTTAATTCTCAGTTTAAATTAGGCTAGTTTACTGTTGAGTGTGTGGTTTAAACTTTTCTCTCGCTGACTCCGGTCGGTGTGCCGCACCAGCATGGCCACTGTCAGTGAGGACAGTCTGCTTGCGGTCGGCAGAGTGGTTGGAGCCACCAATGTTATTTCAGCGTCCCGCATGAAGAAAGCCATTGTGATCTTTTTGAAAGATGTTTCTATGGTTGATGACCTCATCGAAAGTGGTCTCAACATTAAAAATGAATTCGTTCAGATAATCCCTTTATCAAGCCCATCTAAAAAAGTTGTCTTATCTAATGTTCCCCCATTTATATGGAATGAATTACTGTCAAACATTTTGGGGCGCTACGGGAAGCTGGTGAGCCCGATCAGAATGATTCCTCTCTGCAGCCTAAAATACATTACATGCCTGAATTCGGCATTTTTGCAGCCAACATTAATGATTCTTAACACGCCGCAGGAGGTCCTGGATGTGTCCGTTAAGATCATGGTAGAGGGGAAAGTTTGTACGATCTTTATCATCTCGGAGAGTGTAAAATGTTTTGCGTGTGGTGGTTTTGGTCATGTGCGGCAGGCCTGCCCGCGAGGGGAGCTGCCGCCGGGTGAGCGCGAGGAGGGGCGTGGATCCCCGGCGCTGTACCGAGCACCGCGGGGTTGCTTATACTGTTCCAGTGGAACTCAGACCGTGGGGGCCAGGAGGATGAGACCCCCCCGCCCGCAGTCGCTGATCCCTCCCCCGGTCCCGAGACGCACCGGGACGGTGGGCTTACAGAGGACATGCACTCACCGGATTCTGACAGTGATTATGAGGACACAGAGAGTTTGGCTGACGACTTGGAGGACTCACAAGCCTCCACTGACTCAAGCATCCCTGTAGGTAGGACCAAGGTTACTCTCTTGAGCAGATCAGTTTCTTTCTAGACAGCACTAAAAGCCAGAGAAAACCTAAGATAGAGTCTTATTTCCCTATTTGAAACTGTTTTTGGCTTCATGTACGAGGGCAATGAGAAAATCTAAAAGCTTGATAAACAGAAACAGTACAGATTAAAGAAATTGATGATCACCGTTAGAATCGCGTTACGCTACCGCTAGCAGTACTGTGGGTTTTATGTTTTACTTTTCTTGTCCTATATCAGCTCTTTTGACCAGTTTTATGACATTGTTGATTTTTGGCTCGCTAAATATTAACGGGTGTCAAAACGCTGCTAAAAGGGCTGCGGTGTTTGATTAGGTTGCTCTGAAAAAGGCAGATATTGTGTTTTTACAAGAGACTCACAGTGATGAGGGGAACCAGGCTCAGTGGCGGGCTGACTGGGGCGGTCAGATTGTTTTCATTCATGGCTCTTCTGTCAGTGCTGGGGTCGCTCTGCTGTTCTCACAGAGGGTCCAAGTCCTGCGACTGGTAGTTACAGATGTTGTACCTGGGAGGCTCCTGTGTGATGAGTTTTACCTGCATGGACTGTTGTTCTCTTTTATTAATGTTTATGTGCCAAATGTAGGCTCAGAACGGGCGCCCTTTTTTAAAGAATTAAATACGTTCCTAAAGACTCTGTCACAGGAGAGCGTTGTTGTTGTAGCTGGTGATTTTAATTCCACTTTGGAGCACATGCTTGACAGAAATCACGAGGAGCCTCACCCTGGTTCAGGTTCTGTTCTGAGGTCCATAATAGACTATCATGATCTTATCGATGTATGGAGAGATCACTTCCCAAAGTGCAGACAGTATACGTGGATAAAGGTGAACTCTAACATGGTGTTATGTAAAAAATCAAAATAAGGGCAGATATTTAAGCTGTGGTATCGCTCCCTTCCCTCTTTCTGATCATCACTTTGTTTCTGACGCTTTCTCTTGCTTGGATTTCTCCTCGCAACATTGTTACTGGTGGTTTAGCAATAAATTAGTTCAGGATCACCACTTTGTACAGTCTTTCACTTTCTTCTGGGAGGTGTGGAGAGAGAAAAAGTTACAGTTTAAGTCCCTCAGTCAATGGTGGGATATTGGAAAGGTGCAAATTAAGCTCTTTTGCCAAAAATATGCTGCATATTTCCAGACTGAGTTACGGAACAGGATTAAAAGACTGGAGGAGGAGATCTTTCGGCTGAGCACAGGAGCAGAGCATGGCAGGGTAGGAGATGCTGAGGCCCTGCAGAGGAACCAACTCCTGCTGAAAAACCTTCTGGTGGAGAGAGGGACTGGAGCGCTGGCCCGGGCCCGCTATACACAAGAGACTGATGTGGACGCCCCCAACGCGTACTTCTTTGGATTAGAGAAGCACAGGGAGGAGAAGAAGCCCTTCCGCCACTTGATACTCCCCAATGGGTGAAGCACCTTTGTTAAACATGAGATTCTATAACATTCGATTGACTTTTTTGAGAACTTGTACCGTGCTGAGGCCTGCGATCAAACAGTGGCTGATCAGTTTCTACAGGATTTGCCGCATCTATCAGACAAGGACAGAGATGAGTTGGAAGAGCCTTTGACTCTGAACGAACTTACTGCTGCTGTGCACGAGCAGTCGGTCAGGAAAGCACCAGGTCTTGACGGATTGACTGCGGAATTTTGTACATGTTTCTGGCCTCTGATAGGTGTGGATTTGTTCTGTGTTTTTAAGGAGAGTGCCGATATGTGCCTTCTTCCATCTAGCTGCCGGAGAGCTTTTCTGACGCTGCTGTCCAAGAAGGGGGATCTGATCAGCTGGCTCCCATCTTCACCCGCATCTTCAATAGATCCCTGGAGCTGTGTGAAGTTCCCACCTGCTTCAAA
>JBBPCZ010109275.1:0-10720 GCA_037974445.1 Brycinus macrolepidotus
CGTAAACGTAAACGTAAACGTGATCAGCACAGCTGTGAGAGCCAATTAAAAGGCTACAGCAAACAAGAGATTTCACCCACAGTCTTAGTCAGAAAATACTACAGAAGACCAGGGATTGACAGTCCAGTAAAGTGGGGAAAGTCCTTCAAGGATAAAGCAAACTTTTTGGCTTCTTAAAATTTCTCGGTTTTCTTCAGTGCAGTACATGCTAAGTAAAATGTAGTGTAATAAAGTCACCTTCAGGTCAATGTCTCTGACCCATTTAATAACCCGCTGGCTTGTCCACACCACAGGGTCCACATCTTGCTGCTCACACTGAACACGCCGTGCATGCAGAACCTGGAGAGGAAATAAATTGTTAAAAATAGATCATCATTTGCATGGAAAACCATGCCATTGTCCATTCTGAGAGGATTATGATAAGGTAGCACGATGGGGTGGCACTTCTGATGCAAGCAAGAAGAGATCTCCAAAAACACCTCTTAAGGGGGGCTAAAGGTGTTTGTGTATATCAGAAAGTTTCTCAGTTTTACTACCATCTTTTTCTCTGTCCAGTCTCTGTGATGGCACTGGTTTCCCAGATCAGTTTATTGAGGCACTAGGCATCTGCAGCAGTATCTCTATCTCGCAGTATCTCGCAGTATAGAAAAGAAAGCTGGCCATCACTGACTGATAGAAACTCATTATATATGCACTCATACCTTGTGTCCACACATATACACATACATGTGCACCATCCTCATCATCATCACTGGCAATCACTTGGTAGTCCAGTTGAGGGTCCCTTTCTGTAGGTCTTGGCATGACTAACCAGGCCAGTTCCCACATATTTTACTGCAGTGGTCACTGGTAAGTGTAGCTTCTTCAAAAACTCCTTATGGTTCTAGTCCAAATTACATCCTCCCAGTTCTTGATGTCAATGTGAATCCTGATGTTTCTGTATATCAGATGTTATCTTTATACTGTTTCTCCTGATGTCCAGATGCCTGCTAGCCCCATAAGTAAAACAGGAGTGTTTGTGACACATGTAAGCAGAAACACCCAACTTATTTACATGAAGACCATGCTAAAGACAAAGGAAAAGAAGGCTGAGGATCTTTACATTTTCAACATTCAATGGAGAAGAAAAAGTCAAAAGAAATACCAGAGTCTAAACAAACCAAGGACATGTCAAGTGAACCAACGTCTAACAGAGTGGTACAAGACATGAACACAACAAGTAACCCAGACAGTGAAGTTCTTTTATAAGCACTTCTTGAAACTGAAAGGAAAAGTGAAAAAGGAACTTACATTAGCATCTAAGGGCTAGGAGCAATTTGCATCTACAGTGATTCCATGTCAGAAGATAACTGGACTACAGGTCAGAGGGTTTTATTCATCAAAGAAATCCCAGTAACCTATTCGAGGGAGTTTATTCCTGCAAATCGAATGTGACATTAGCCTGCTCATAGGTTACCATTTTCTACAAGCCCTGCTACGCAGAAACATTGTGTCTGGTGAGGATAATCAGCCATTTGCTCAAATGACAGATCTTGGGTGGAGCATAACTGACTGTGGGAATTCCTGTGTTGACTGAGGTGATGCCAGAGGCGTCAGTCACAAAGTATAGTTAAAAGAAAAGTGACACCATGTCTTCAGTCGTCTTTGTCTAAGCTAATAATTGAAGTGCGGTGCATATGCCAAGCTCAAGTCAAATAACTAGCCACTCCAGCAGATGTGCTAACGGTGCTCAAGTCAGACTTTAAGGAAAAAATGTTAGAGAACGTACGCATATCACAAGAGTATCTGCGGTTCTTAACAATCATGGAAGAAGGCATTAAACTCAAGGCAGATGGACACTATGAAACGCCTTTGCCTTTTAAGGAGGACAAGTAAAACCTTCCAGATAGTAGAAGATGTGCTGTTCATCGTCTTAAATGTTTAGAAAGGAGACCTAAGAAAAACAAGAAATACTGTAATAATTATAAAATTATATTTATGAATGAAACAATAGCTCGTGGAGAAGCTGAGAAAATTCCAGAAGATTAACTTAATAAGCACCCTACTTGGTATATCCCTCATCATGGGTGTACCACCCACAGAAACCTGACAAGATATGTGTCATTTTCGATTGTTCAGCATAGTTTCAAAATTCAGTAAATGACACTTGCTAACCAGACTAGAATTGACTAACACCTTGGTAGGTGTTCTCTGTTGGTTTCGCAACGGTCTGCTGGCTATCATGTGCGACACTGAATGCATGTTTTGCCAGTTTCGCGTAAGAAGAGAGAATCAAGATTACTATGGAGGGACATTGGAGACTTAACTCTCAACCATCAGTTTGTAGAATAAGTGTACATTTGTTTGGGGCAGCATCTTCGCCTGGCTGTGCAAACTACACCCTCAGGGATGAGGCAGCTTCAGCAAGACTTCAATTCGCTTCATAGAAATTTCTATGTAAATGATGGCCATCGAGCGTTTTGACAGAAGATGAAGCGATTCAGTTCATCAGAAAAGCAAGAGAGCTCTGTGACACTGGTAAGACTGCACAAATTCATCTCCATCAGCCTCGAAGTACTTGAGTCAGTTCCCAATGAAAAGGACTAAACATCAAGATCTGGCCTTGGGAGCTTTAGGTGTGTCAAATCTGATGGATTCCAATTCAGAGTAATTTTGAATGAACGCCTGCTCTCTAGAAGCGAAACTGTGTAAAGAGTAGACTCCATTTATGACCCGCATGGCTTTGTAGCTGGGACATCATTGGAAGGGGCGAACCAATTACTGATGATCTTTGGTCACAATGGGAGTTTTGGCTCTAGGACCTACAGAACCTAGTTAATGTAAGGGTTCAGTGATATTATCTTGTTAGAACTTTCAAAGAAGTCCATAACACAGGCTCCATCATTTCTCAGATATGAGTGTTGAAGACTACATAGCATGCACTTACTGAGAGCAATCAGTACAGCAAAGCAAATCCACTGCTCTTTAGTTATGAGAAAAGCTAGAGTAGCCCCAACAAAGGTCACTATACCAAGACTTGAGCTTACAGCAGCTGTCATAGCTGATCACACGAGTGACATGCTTTGGAAACAGCTGGAGATACATCTGCAGGAATTCTTTTGGACAGACTCAATGGTTGTCCTTGGGTATGTTAAAAATGATGCCACAAGATTTCATGTATTTGGATTGAACCGCATTCAGCGCATTAGGCGGAGGACTTATCCAAATCAATGGTCAGTATGTGACCTCTGAAGAAAACCCTGCAGATCATAAATCAAGGGGCCTACGGGCAGCCCAGCTCATTGCATGTAACTGATTTAGAGGTCTGGGGTTTCTCTGGCATGACAACATTTCTAAGATATACAAGTGGAAGAGGTTGCTGTTGAGGACCCAGAACTTCATAAGACTGTGGTAAATGAAGATTCACAGCTTAGTTGTTTTTCAAGGTTCTTCCATGGTCAAGATTGGCTGAACCCATTGTAAGACTCTAGGAATTTTTGTTTTCTGATTCTGATTCTGTTCATAATTCATCCACTGGTTTTATTGTTGGACTATCTGGTGTTGATTGGTCCTTCTTTGAGTTTGCTCCTTTCATATACTCTTCCTATTGCTCTGAGCCAGTATTTTCTTGACACTTCTTGGGCTTGGAGAAAGATTTCTGTAAAACTGCTTTGAGACAATGGCCTTTGTGTAAAATCCTATGCATTTAACTGAACTGAACTGAATTTCTTTGGACAAGATGAGGAGAAGATCAGTTACCTCCTCGATGATGGACAGGAGAGAACTAGCTCTGCTTTTTCCTATTTTGTTTTTCTTCATGTGTAGCAGTATTTGGCCATATCTGAGATCTGAGTGTTTGCTCCTTCTGCTAGACGTTCAGGATTACAGCATGAATGTGCCGTAGGAGGTAAGTTCCATCTGCCTGGAGCGTTTTGCTGGAATCCAGCCTGGGTTTGTAGCTTTGAAGTTCTTCATCTCAGGTAGCATCTCTTCCATCCCAGGGTCTAGGTGGATTTCTATTGTTGCTGTGTGTGCATATCTTTTATGATTGAGAAGATCTTCTCCAACATATTTGATCTCTCAATCAGTCCTCAGACCAGACAGGTCTGGATCCTTGGCATTCAATATTTGATTGTCAGCCAAATATTTTTTTAAATACAGAAGACTCTCCATTTTTTTTTTTGCTTCATTGTTATATATACTGCTGTTTCTTGTTCCTTTAGTGACTTACAGTACTGATGGTGTGTAGTATGGGACTTCAGCATGTTCCAGTGAGTCTCAGCATCTTCAGGATTGATGGGAGAGTGCAGTTTGGAATAGTTGTTGTGTCGTAGCCTCTCTCATTCCCAGGTTCTGGGTGTTAAGTGTAGAGCTGCAGTACCTTTTTTTGCTGGGTGCAGCAATATGGTCAGGAGTTTGGTGAGGTAGGCTTTTCCAGCCCATTCCCCTAGTGGGGTGAGTGAAGCAGGTCCTAAATAGGACGGCTCAGACATGGTGACGCTTGGCGAGGAACCTCCTCTTTTACCTTACTGCCAGCCAACCTTTCCCTTGAGGTTATAGATGCACACAAGTTTCTCCATTAGGACCCTCTGGAGAAGACACATTAAAACATACACACCCACACACACCCACACACACAGACAATGATTAAATGTAAATGAACACCAGGGGCGGCTGTTCACCTCTTTATCAAAGCCAAGCAACTGCAGCAGCTGTATTCCCGATAGCAGGCTGGTGATGTGGAACTTGTTGCTGATGCTGAAGATGGTCTCTAGGTCCCGGCGGGTAAGAGATCCCAAAACTCGACCGTCCACCAGCTGGTTCTGGAACAGCTGGGAATATTGTGACAGGCCAAGGTCACTCAGCCATGTCTTACACACCCACTGATGATCCATGTCAGCTGCCTTGGACAGCCTGAGGAGGAAACATGGCTCTATTTTTTTTTATACAACCTTAAAATATAAACTGTATAACATTGAGAAAGAAGTTAAATAATTATCCAGAATGTCTTGTATTTCAAATGTGTTGATCAGGCAGATAAGTTGACAGGAGATTATTGTACATAGGTCATTGTGGTATATTATTAATAATTTATTTACACCTTATGGTTCCAATGTAAAAAAAACAACAACAAAACATTTAAAACACAAGGTAAGAGCTTCTAGTATAGTGTATCTATTACCCTGCTCCATTCTCCGCCTCTCTGTAGTCCTCAATGGCCAGACGGAGTTTCCGGCGGTGCATTGGGCTGTTGATTCCCAGTCCCACTTCCAGATCCTCATCTGTCAACCCCAGCAGGACCTGTAGCATGAAGTTACCAACACTAGGCTCAAAACAAACTGGGATGCGCGCGCACACACACACACACACCTGTGTCTGCTATGCATGGCAGCCTGCTGCAGACTCCTGCAGATTTTATCAGCTACTACAGATATCCATATCCACTGAATGATAGCTATTTAGTTGCACAGTAAACATTTAGCACTTGTTTTTATTGTCAAAAAACAGATATTTAACCCCCTAAAGAGTCTGTATATGCATCCACACTTCATCTCCTCACACTACACAACTACACAACAAGGAGTCTCATAGTACTTCCTGAATACTGCATAGTAGTTACTAAACATTCATTCATTCATTTTCTGTAACCACTTAATCCTTACTAGGGTCGCGGGTACCCGGAGCCTATCCCGGGGTCTACGGGCGTGAGGCAGGAACTCACCCTGGGTGGGGTGGCAGCCCACTGCAGGGCTAGTTGCTAAGTGTAAATGGCCTATTGTATAAATTTTTCATCTTTTTGTGAAGGTGAAGGTCATTTATGACTTTTGTGAGGTCTCATGTACCAAAATAGTATTATTATATGACCAATTTCCACCTTCTTTTTCTCTCTTAGAATTAAAAATGCTGTTTTTGTAATTGTGTCTTTAAGATGCAAATGCAAACGACCTCTGTTCTGACTGGTTGCCTTTGTACAGTGTTCAATAAACCGCCCGGGGTAAAATATGGAACAAACTGTTCGGCCAGATGTGTAGATCCTTTGGAAGGCTGCAACGATCCATTTGATTCCCAACAGCCAGGAACAGCAGAACGTTTAATCATTTCCCACACAACTCCCACATAGTTACAGATTTTTTTTTACTATTGCTAACTCACATTTCTCAATAGTGAAACCACTTTTTCTAAATGTTTTACACAGTGAGCACAACAGTGCTCCATGTGGGCTAAACTGGGGGTTTTTCATTGCTGTTACACAGAATGCATTCAGTGACTACACGCTCCAAAATTCATGGATACCTTTCTCACTCAAACTCCACCAGCAGCAAATCTTTACATATTTAGAGCCCCTTTTTCACGTGCTTGCATACTGTCTTCAAACTGTTAAACATACTGCCACTACTGAATTGCTGTAGCTTGTTATATTATTGTATTAATATATGATGAAGTCTAAATTATGTAACTATATATATATATATATATATATATATATACATATACATATATATGTATATGCATATACATCCTGTTTTATTTCATCAGCTGAAATCAAAACCAGCTGTTTGCTATAATTTATATATTTTTATATATTATAGCAAACAGCTGGTTTTGATTTACAACAGGTCTGACAGCAACAGTGCAATTTCCACACCAAAGTGGGACAAATATTACAATGTGTGCGGTGACGTCCAGTGATGATGTTCTGCTGCATAAATCACTTACACAGAGCGCCTCACCTTGTTCCTAGACGAACTGGTACCAGGATACTGGTACCAGAGGGTGAGAGAGTGACTGAGAGCAGTGCTTCAGTATTCGTTGTGGTGTGGGGTAATGTGGCATCCACCACTCCACTCCACTCCAGGGGGCTTTGTCACATGCTCAAGCATGTCTTCATTGTTTTTGCCGCCACACGTCCCCTTCCTAAACCCTACAGAGGAATTCTATGCAGATGGAAGGTTTATAATCGTCATCCACATCACCAAATGTCCCTACTAGAAGTGTTTTGAAAAAGTGGCTTAAGTATTGAGAAACGTGACATGGCAGTTGTGAAAAACAGGTATGTCTGGTGCCAAACTGCTTTTGGCTAAATGGTCTATCACATGCAAACATATTCCTTTCTGTGACATTGATGAGTTTGAAACAGGCTGTTTCGCTGATTAGTTTCTATATATGGACTTTAACTTATGCACAGACTCTTCTATTTAAAAAAAAAAGAAAAAAAAAATGAAACTAAGATTTTCCAAAGCACACTAAGATGAACACGCGTACAGTTTAAGGGCTAAAGACTGTAAATTTGCATTTTAGAGGTGGAATTGTTACACAAAAATGCAAAAAATGCACCAAAAACTCTTATTCGTTTCTAATGTTTGTCCTGTGGGCATCTTGTAGAGACACGCTGATGCTGTACCTTTCCGCTCTTCACATTCTCAGAGCAGGCTCGAATGTACATGGGCATCGCCATGACAACCTCGAGCCAGGCCTGGACTGTTCCTGCCTTCCACAGTGAGATGGGCCTGGCGCGGGTGATCTCGGCCTGCTGCAGCCTCTCCAGCTGTTCCTCGCCGTCCGACAGGCTGGGCTGCGTCAGGCTCGACAGGCTGTCTGAGTCTGGAGTGGTCAGCAGGAGGGGGTGGGGGTTTAAAAGTGGGTTTCAGGGTTCAGAGGGATGGAGAGTAAAAACACTGCCTTATCCATTCTGCATAAGAGTGTGAAAATGCATTGATGCCACTGCACCAATATTGGCATAGTTTAATAATAAAAATAATATTCAACAAAGTATGCAGAGCTTTTTTGGTGGCAA
Organism: Brycinus macrolepidotus; assembly: GCA_037974445.1. Classification (NCBI taxonomy): domain Eukaryota; kingdom Metazoa; phylum Chordata; class Actinopteri; order Characiformes; family Alestidae; genus Brycinus; species Brycinus macrolepidotus. Next base: position 7,775 of record JBBPCZ010109275.1, read on the forward strand.
AAAAAAAAAAAAAAATCAAAACACCAGAACAATTGAGGAAAAAATCCAAGCAGAATCATTATGAAGTCGGATATTTGCACCTGTGGATAATCAGTGACGCAGCTTTGATTCTTTAGGGAACAGTTTGAAACGGGCTGTTTCACTGATTAGTTTCCATGTATGGACTTTATGCACAGACTCTTCTATTTTAAAAAATAAGCAAAAAAAAAAAAAAAAACGAAAGTAAGATTTTCAACTTTGATTCTTTCAACTTTGATTCTTTAGGGAACAACTCCTCATCAAATCTTAAACTGCACCACAATTCCGTTTAATTTAATTATTTATTGATCAGTTCATAATTATTTTAAAAACTGCTCTGATTACACAAACATGACTGTTTACAAAGTCTGGAAATACAGACAACACAAAAAACACAGTCTTTTTCCCCTCAAAATGTTTACATTTAAAAATGATTTTAGCTAAAGGCCTTACGTATTATTATTATTATTATTATTATTATTTTTGTTACTACTACTTATTACTGGATTATTGTTATTAACTGACTCTAAGATCCCAAAATCTCCCTCTTCAAACGGGTGTGTTGTTACACACCAAAGGCTGAATGGATTAGAAATGGTGCATGTTTCTGCAGAGTTTGGGCTTTGGTATGTCGTAGCGTGTTCTAGTGCCTGTTCTAGTTTGAGTCATTTGGCATTAGAGACATAACAATGGGGAGGAAGTGAGTCATTCTGTAATTTCCGAGGGAATCACAGCCCGCTGTGGGCAACAGCGAGGTGGTTAATGGCGGCCCTAATGCACTGCAGATACACTCTCTGCTCGTAACCGCTTCCACATGTGTTACGGCCTTAACCCCATCCACTTTCCCCTGCCCACTTCCTCTCTCTGCTCTCGCACTTTCATTCTCACAAAGCTGCTTTAGCTTTAAATACTCAGTTTCTTGATTTAAACCTTTAATACTTACAATTTCAGTGTGTCAAAATTTTATTTTAAGTTCAAAACTAAACATCTAATATCAAGATATCATGGAGAACTGGACCCCCATAGACCACACACACTCTGCCCTACAGGACTGATTATCTTTCTTGCTGTGGATGGAGGTTCAGAAAAGTGTAGCTTATCCTCCTCCTCCCCCCTGAATTGCAGGTGCAGGCAGGAGGTTATTCATGGGTGGGGGGGTGGGGGTAGGGTGGGTGCAGGGAGGTTTGTAGTGAGGGGAGGGCTGATGAACCCCTTCATTAAGACGAACCCTATAAAGAAAGCTAATTCCAAAAAGGAACAAATAGTTCTATTAAACACTAAATATGCTTCTCAGCTGTATCAGAAATCCAGAACAATCTCAAACACAGTGGGCCATACCATTCCTTAATGCTGTAATTGAAATGGATGTGTAAACTGCTGATGTGTGCATATTCCTGTATATTTGTGTATAAGGTCAAGTCACTAACTCTTGCCTACAGAGTAACATCTGGGTCTGCAACCAGCTACCTTAATCCTATCATTCAGCCTTATGTTCCTACTCACTCCCTCCACTCCTCCAAGGAACATCGTCTGGCTCTGCCATCCCTACACACAAGGTAAACCCAGTCCAGACTCTTTTCTTCTGTAGTTCCCCGCTGGTGGAATGAGCTGCCTAAGACCACCAGAGCAGCAGAATCCCTCTCTATCTTTAAAAACCTCCTGAAGACTCATCTGTTCAGAGAGCATCTCCTCTCCTGATGCACTGTCTATCTTCTCGCTCTACTCTTACAAAAAGATTTTACCACTTAGTGCTCTCCTCTGGTTCTCACACTGTCCTGAAACCTGAATGTTTCCTCATATTGTAAGTCGCTTTGGATAAAAGCGTCTGCCAAATGAATATAATGTCATGTATAGTACTATGCAAAAGTCTTAGATACCTGAGAACATTCTATTTAAAACCCATATAACTGAGCAGTATATGCTTTTAAAAGCTAATATTAGAACATATACGAATATTATTAATGCGGTAAATAGTGATTTTATGTATGGGTATGTGTTTGATTAATCATTCCCAGATCACTCCTCGTGGAAACCCAGTATTATTTTGTAGTTCTCATCAAATACCTCAAATACCTGGTTCAGCTCAGTCGATACTTCATTAGATTAAATCAGGTGAGCTGCTGATGGAGTTTCACGAATCCTTGCAAAGGATGGAGGCATCAAGGTGAAATCTGGAACCGAACCTGTGTTCTTATAACCAGCTCACAAACAAAACAAGCCTTGATGTTAAATGCTTTCTTATTTGCTAGCGTTTCTCCTAATGTTAACTTGTGCAACATTAAACAGAAAGTCCCTCACAGCTCAGATAAATGGCTTTAAACAGTTTGGACAGGAGTCCATAACTTTTGCACAGTACTGTACATTACACTAACTGTTTTCAACTTATCTTCCTAACTAGCTAGGCACTAAACTGCTGGCAAACTCTGTCCTAGTCTCACGTAGAGGAACATGATTTCGTAATAAGGAAGTGTGGTGACAACCCCAAGAAATTTTAGGCTAAATGTGGATGAGGACAAACTGAGTGTGAAATTTCTAAACCAGTCTAATCCCTTGTGAAGGTGTTGCTTAAAGAAGGGGATGATGGAAGACTCATCAACATTGCCCAATGGACAATAAGCCAGTAATTAACCCATAAATGGGACATAAGCTAGCACATAAATGTGTGTCACATGTGCAAAGAACCTCATTCAAGAGAAAAACAGTCCCTAACTTTAACTTTGGAAGGTACACTATATGGACAAAAGTATTGGGACACCCCTGTTTTTCACGGTTTGCGCTGGGTCCCGTACTTCCAGTGAAGGACAATCTCAGCATACCTAGACATTCTGGACAACGCCATGCTCCCAACTTAGTGGACACAGTTTGGGGAAGAACCTTTTCTATTCCAGCATGACTGTACCCCAGTGCACAAAGCAAGCTCCATAAAGA
>JBBPCZ010109295.1:0-10719 GCA_037974445.1 Brycinus macrolepidotus
AAAGAAAACACAATGAAATCTCTCTCTCTCTCTCTCTCTCTCTCTCTCTCTCTCTCTCTCTCTCTCTCTCTCTCTCTCTCTCTCACCCTCTCACCTTGACTTGCTGAGTCTACAGTAACTATTTAGACTCAGGCTATCTACCTGACACCGCTCTGTGTTTGCTGAACTCAGTTCTGGTTCTGTAGCTTATTCTATATTTTTGATGACGTAGTCTTTGGGACATTAAGCTAGGGAGGAAGAACTGCTGTGGGTGGGTGTTTGTGTATGTGTAGGTGTGGGCGTATATGTGTTTGTCCCAATTTCTAAATTTTATTAATGTACATAAAAAAATATCAGATGTTGGTATTAGCCTCCAATTCCCATATTGGTACAGGACTATTTAATATGTTTTTTTTTTTTTTTTTTTGGGGAGAGGGGGGCGGGGTTCGCTAGGGCCTGAACACAATTTTACAATTGGTATTGATGTTGTGGGGCAAAAAAAATTATAAAACTGATTTGTCAGTATATTTTTATATTTATATTTATACTTGAATAGGTGTAGCACCGCAATTCTCACTGGTATGATTGGCACTTGTTAACTGTGAGCTGTTAACTGCTATTGTCTGAGGTCAGTCATTTCGTAAATTCAAACAAACTCGCAAAGTCTTAAATAATGTATAAAAATATATGATTATAACGATATTTTAGTCATGTGATGGGGCAGGGCATCCCTAAATTAATAGCATAAATCGTTAAAGTCTGGTAAGAAGTCATTACATCCTCAAATTTTAATTTTTTTTTTTTTCCTGAGGTCAGTAATTACGGTTGCCAATACCAATAAATTCACAAGACCTCAGTATGTCCCAGCATATCAGTCGGGCCCTAATTCTAACCTTATACATTGACTGGAACATAGACATGAGTTTCAAAATCAGAAAACTTTACTGATACTGGAGGAAATTGATTAGGTTTTGACTGCACGGGCACACAGAGACAAGAACAATATAAAATATAAAGTCTAAATAAATACAATAAAAGTTTGGTACAAAGCAAATTATATGAACAGAAAGGTATATCCCTTCCCCTAGAGTTTCTTTTGTAGAAAGTTGTAGTCACACTTGAAGGAAGACTTCCCTTTTTATTTTCAGTCTGAGGGATTGTTTCTGACTCATACTGAAAGTGTGAGCGCAGAACAAGTCTGTATAGCTGCAGTATAAGAGTAAGTGTGATATCATGAAGAGCATTAACATGACACAGGCCAAGGTAAGGACTATGCCTTTATGTGAGTGTTTGACTTTGTTTTGGCTTTGGAGACAGTTCAAAAATTTTAACTAAAATTAGCATTTCATGTTAACTGTCATTGTTGTCTGAAGAAAACACAGGATCTCCATTTTCCATTTTATTTTTCTACATCATTTGAATGCAGCAGTGGGTTAAACATTCATAATGAATGCGCCAATAAAATGCTCCAAAACGACTTGGAATAAAACACCATAGATCAAGTTGCATTGGAATTAAAGGTTGCTTTGCCTTCTTTTGTAAAGTTACCATTTTGGAGCTACTGTTTTGTTTTGGGTTTTTTTTTTTGAGGAGGTGGTATGTTGGAAGGTTTTTTTTTGTTTGTTTGTTTCTTTATTTGTTTGTTATGAAGTTCCTTTAACAGAACAGATTATCTAAGCTCCACAGTTAGAATGCATTTAGAATCAGATGACATTAGTACTGGGTTAATTATAGAGCTTTGACTTCCTGGCTACCAGGCCGAGCATGAGGTGTCAAAGAGAGACATACTTTATAATGACGTTCAGATGAAATGTCTGTGAGAACTCATTTGTATGAAAAGAGTCATGAACTCTTTTTCCAACTGTAAAACTTCTGGTAAGCAGAAGCAGTCTTTTAAAACAAGTTTATGCACCATGATCGTGTTTATCCAGTGATGGCTTATGCAAAACACCCCATCTGGTGTTTTGAATGGGAAGAAGAAGTAGCCACATGTTTGGAGCATTGCATCATAAGCAAGATGGGTAAAACAGGGTCTGTCCCGTGACCTTGTTGTGGATACTGTAGCAATGGCAGTTTGGGGATCAAACGGAGAATGTAGGCCTTGAAATGTAGTTTTCATTTCTCAACATGCTGTCTGTTCATAGCAGAGACGTGATACATGATGTAGGCTACACCCCCAAAACAACAAGAGACCAGTAGCCATTATGATATAGTTTTGTAGGTGGCTTTAGAGGAAGTTTGAGTGGAAAGAGTTTTGTTGGTGGAGTGTCATACAGGGTGGGAAGTGGGACCACAGAAAAAAAGAACCAAAGAAGAAACAAACCGAAACATCCCGTCTGTTTCCATCCACAGCTAAAATCAGATTAAAGCAAATTAGATCTGCAGAAAGAGCGAGTGGAATTTGGTAAACAATTTAATGACCTTTATATGGAAGGTGGTCTTTTGTGTTTGTGCCAGCATGCTTGCAGGACTTTGTGTGCTTGCGTGTGTGTGTGTGTGTGTGTGTGTGTGTGTGTGTGTGTATATGTGTGTTTTCTATTTCTATTTTTAGATTCTTTGATTGTTTTAAATCTGTGCCCCTGGGATTTGTTGCTTTTTGATTTAACTCCACAGAGTGTGGAGTTAATCTTTTGTCTATAAGACTGCATCTCCTGTGGGATGTAGTTTCAGAGTGTTTGCCAGTCTCTAGAGTAAGTGAGATTTCAAAGGGTTTGTTTTGCAGTCTTGCTTTTTAATATGGAATGAGAGGCAGATCCTGCTGTACTGCTGTCTTAGAGTTTTAATTGTTTTTCATTCCAACTGAAGTTCAACTGTATTACCACACATCAGAGCCCTCTTGCAGTTGGTTCATTTTTGAGGCTCTACGATCATTGTGATTTGTTTTAGGAGAGATGGAACTTTACAGGTTCTAGATGAGCGGCTGTAGACGTGATAAAATATAGCATGGAATATGTACTGATATTAATTGTAGCAAAATACTAATTTAACTGCAATGGTTGCACTCAGATGTTCCGGAACTACTGGGACTTTTACTATTGGTTATGTTGGAAGTCTACTTATTATTCTTATGCTTTTTTTTTTTTTTTTTTTTAACACTTTATGCCCCCCTGCAGAATTATGGAACACCTTATATCCTTATTCATCACTGGTTTAAACAAAACATTTTATCATAAAACCAGAGGAAATGAGATGTATTTTATTTTTAAGATGAGTGCCGCTTCTTTAATATGAAAGTAACACCAAGAGATAGAAAACAGTTACGAGCCCAGGACTACGGCGGAAATTGGCACTGTAATTGTAATGTTGAAAATGTGTAATAACAATAAGAGTTCTAGAAATAAAAGAATAGGAATATGAAACAAACTGAATACAACAACTAACTACTGTAACGAGGGTTAGTGAGGAGCAGAGATGATATATATGCAAGAATGGGCTTTATTAAACAATTCAAACATTATAACATAAACTAAACAACAAACACTGGATAACAAAGTAAAGGACTGACAATATAACAAGGGTTTACGGAGAATGTCACGGTGGAGGGAGCAGGGAGCAGCTGGGAAATGCGGGGTTAAAAGTGAACAGGTGAAAACACTAAACAGGGGGGCAGGGCATGGGCGGAGCTAGAAAGCTAAACAAAAGCCACATGGCACGGGAGAAATACAAAGGCAGGAAGGAGCAAAATAAGGCAGGATGTTACAACTATGTTCAGCATCATAATTTCCTAACAATTAACTTAAAAATCACAATGTCATACATATGTAGCTAAAGCTGTAATCTCCACACCTGCCTTGAAATCTCTCCCCATGAAGGAACAATTGAGAGGTCCAGTGATTTATGCCTATCCAACCGGTTTAGCTAATTCATACTGGCTGTGAAATGTCCCAGTAAAAGCATACAACTTGGTCTCAAATACTGAGCACTGAGCCGTGAACTTTGTTCAATAAACCATCTCCAAAACAATGAAAACACACAGCTAAAGATTTTAAAGGCCTACTTCCGTATCTTTGCTGTAGGTTAGCAGAAATTACGTCATTCTCCATCGCTGATAAACAGGATATCATGTTCTTTCAGCATGCGGTATATACCCTAAAAGGGGGTCTTCGTAAGTTCTTTACTAAAAGTAATGGTTAGATAGAAACATTACAACTCCTTGTGAGTGTTTCTTGTTTTTTTGTTTTTTTGTACAGTTAAGTAGTTGTTCTGTATGATAGTTCTTCTCTATGATCTTCTCTGTACATGTCTGTTTAGTTCTGTATAGTTCTAAAAAGGGTTCCACTAAGTCAAAGAACCTTTTTTAGTACTATATAGAACTATTTTAGCCAACAGTATACAAGTATTCAAAAACTATGGGTATATTAACCTTATTAATGCAAATGTACATATAATCTAATACTATTACACTGTGATCTATTTGGAATACGTGATGGTCTAAGAGCATTGCATTTTATCAACCCCACCCAGCACTTGCAGGGAATAACAAGTAAAGAGCCTAAAGCTCTTAATCTAGAATAGATTTTTGTAGAAATTTAACCCAGTTCTGTTTTCCCTGTTTTCTCTCATGAAATGTCAGGCAGGATCAATACAGTAACATTCCCAGAACTGCACATTCACCTGGTTTTGCCACGTTATGTAACTCATCGATTCTGTAAATGATTAACACCAAGTTTATTAAAGTGCATTGTCACTGGATAGATAAAACATATGTAAAGGTTAAGAATGCAACTGAAACTCACCATTGTCAGTTTTTTTTTTCTTCTTAAGCCTGTCTGTGGCCCTCAACAAGGGAGGAGCTATTTCCTTGTGGCTTTTTACTGCTCAGTTTTAGTCACTGCATGGTGTGCAAGTATGTGCAAGACTTTGGTGCATTTTCTTAGACCAGTTGAACATCTTGTGACAACTCAAAGGTGAGTTTACTCTGGGTGGCTGTTTTTATGTCTTTCACTAGAGTTACACTTAATATTACAGGACAAATCTTTACTTCTTTTCATTGTTTCATTTATTTGCCTGGTCCCATCCCACTATTCAGGGAGATTTCTTTTAAATCTGCAGACATTAGTGGATTTTGAGATTAAAGGTGTTTTTCTTGGATTAATTAATCCATTTTATTTCCTCATTTTTGAACAGTAGAGGTGTCTGCATAGTTACTTGTCTCAGATTTTGGGTATCTGGACAGTGTTAAAGTAAAAATCTACTGGTGTTCTTTCTGAGAGGATAGAGGGATATATCCACTCCATGCAATGAGTGAGAGTGAAGAATAAAAGCAAGTTGCCAACATAGCCGCATTGTTTCCTCCTCCTTACTGTTAACCACAAAGTAGGAAACACACTACCTTATGTTAGTGTTTGTGTAGCCTAGCTAAAAAACTATTCGGTGGCTCACTACATTTTTAAATACTTATTTTCATCTCACTATCCATAAGCGTCACTGCTGTTCCCCTGTCTGTGCTGTAACGTGTCCCAGCTCTGAGACCATGTCTTAGAAGTCATTGTTTCACACAAGCAATATTTTTTTGATGTCTCTGCCTTCTCGTCAGTCTTCCTCCTTTAGAGGGATGAAGAAGGGAGATGTCATCTGTCTCACAGATTTTAACTTGCTTCCTTTATGTTGACTTTCTCTTTCTCTGCTTAATATTACAGAACAAATCTTCACTTCTTTTCATTGTTTTACTTCTTTGTCTCATCCCTTCCTACTATTCAAGGAGATTTCTTTCAAATCTGCAGACGCTAGGGGATTTTGAGATTAAAGGTGTTTTTCTCTAATGAATTAATCCATTTTATTTCCTCATACTGGAACAGTAGAGGTGTATGCATAGTTATTTGTCTCAGATGTGGGCACCTGTAGTGTTCAGGTGAAAATCGTCTGGTGTTCTTGCTGAGAGGAAGGAGGGATATGTCCTCTCCATGTTATGAGTGAGAGTGAAGAATAGAAGCGATTATTCATCTGTCACGATCCATCAGTGTCGCTGCTGTTCCCCTATCCATGCTGTAATATGTCTCAACTCTAAGACCGTGTCATAAAAGTTATTGTTTCATACAAGCAAGATTCTTCATTTGATGTCTCTGCCTCTGTCTTGTGGTCATTACCTCCTTTACAGGGATGAAGAAGGGGGTTTTCATCTGTCTCACAGATTTTAATTTGCTTCCTTAGCTTCACGCTCTAGTAAAAAATGCTTGCTTGTAAAACTAGCAGTGGAGCTTAAAAGCTCCCTCGTAGTTGCTGCTGTAATCTGAATTTATGGTTTTCACACTGGGGTCCTTTCTGGTCTTCCTCTGCTTAACGCCGTACTGTACTTTTCCAGAATACTTAAACTGGTACTGGGCACGTTGTTTTGTATGTTTTATGATATGTTTCTATGTTCAAGAATAGGCCTAGATCAGTGGTTCCTAAAGTCAGTCCTAAGGACCACATGTTTTGCACATTTTTGTGTTTCCCTTACTCTAACACACCTGACCCACCCAACAGGGAGCTCGTTAACTACCTAATGATTTTAATTAGGTGCTTGATGAGAGGAAGCACAAGAATGTTCACAGTGTGGGGTCCTCAAGACTGGGATTGGGAACCCTTGGGCTGGATACACTCTTAGAAAATAATTGTGCCAGAAAGAGTGGTGCCAGTTTTGGTTCCTTAAACATTTCAGTTCTTAAAAGAGATGTATGAGTGTGAAAAACCGTCTTAAAGTTTAAAGAACCATCACATAAAGAACCTTTACCTTATGTGCCTATGTTGCCTTATTACATTTAACAGGGATTTTATGTGTCAGTGTGTTTGCTTAACCATTTCCAGACCTTTCCTTTTGGGAGCATTATTAGTTGTTATCTTCGAATACCTGGTTTGGCTCAATCAGCACTTCAGTAAATTAAATTAAATCAGGAGCCGCTGATGGAATTTCACAAATTGGCTGGAGGGATAGAGGTGACATTTGGAAGTAAACTTGTGTTCTTCCAGAACTAGATGGTTTTACTTTATATGTAAGTATAAAGTAAAATGCTAGATGTTTATGTAAATATGTAAATTCATGTTCATCAACAGTCTAAACTTTTGGACAAGCGGGCTTATTGGCTCTTTGACTGCACTATACACTCAGAAGTTTGGAATCATTCAGAAGTTTGGAATGACTTTTCAAAAGTTTGCAGTCAGTGCTTTCAGTCATATGAAAACAATCTAGCTGCAGATGAATGTGAGAAAGTACTTTAATTGGCTTTACATAATAGTCCTATTTGAGTTTTACCTGCAATCATTTCTAGGAAGTTATATAAAATGAAGAAAGTTTCGATGTCTGTATTATTCCATGATAATTAAAGCTGTGTTAAAAATAAAGTTAAAATAAGATGAATATTTTCTGTTGATTTCAGTTTTCAAAGCTGGTGATCAAATCTTGAGGCAGATAACTTGACAAAAATAGATCATTATAGTATGTAATTTATCATTAACATTTTCCTCCCAAAATTGAATTACTGAATAAAACATATAAAATACATGTTTGGTTTATAATACTTTTAGTTGATGTCTTAATAATAGCTAATGGCTGCAAGTTTTTATTATTATATGCAAAATAACAAAATTGATTTATATGACGTATAAGGCGTTTGGATGGTAGTGTAAGGACTGAAATTTGGTTTTAAACAAAACTGATTTTTTGGATGCTCAGTGGTACTGAGGTTTTTTATTTTTTTACTGTAGAAAGTATTGAATTCTTATACCCATTCTTGTTCATGAGACGAAGTGGAAGATATTTTCAGCCTCTGGTTTCAGCGAGGTTTTCTTGAGTAGGTGGACGTTCCATTCTTTGCTTACCAGAGAGAATGCCATTTCAGGTCTGTTTGCAGTTGGAAAATTATACATGCCAGAATTATCTCTCTTCAACCATGTTCTGTATGGACGAAATGTGGAATGCTAAGAATTATTCTTGGTAGTCCATCAGACCACCCATACAAAGACAATAACAGTTGTCTTTGGTACTGGCATTAGTTTTAGCCAGGAATGCCACACAGCCAGTCTAGAGAAGTAGACTCAGAACAGACAAAATGAAAAAAGCTGCATGTCTGTGTCTGTCCTTGCTGTTTCGTAGAGCATCTCTGTTTCATCTGTACTCTCAGGTAGCTGAAAGGTAGGAGGGGTTGCTATGGTAACCCAGAAGCAGGCCTGAAGCAGGGCCATAAGCTTAGCCTTTTGACTCATCACTGGGTTTTTTCAGTGGTCACTCACCCCTGTACATGCATACACACAGAAAATCTTGTCATTATCTCACACCACATCTTCTCAGCACGCTTGTGGCTACGCCAGCTGAACTACTGAAATGTAAGAGGAAGTACACTGGAGGAAGTGTTGTGTTGCTTTCTGAAAAAAATGCAAGCTAGATCTGGTTTCATTCACTTTGCTCTGGCTAATCTTGCTTTCAGTTCTGATTACATTAAATAAATTGTTTAATTTAGCACACTTTTTATAATGGACATTGTTCAGATTTTGCCTTCATTGTCCTAACTGACCTACACAGTGTCGCACAACAGGAAAGACTGTGGTATGACTAAAGTGATATGTTTGTGTAACACCTTTACACTTATGGCCTAAACACTCTCCAAACCTATTACTGAGACAGATTTTGTTTGTCTGTGTAGCTAGGAATGAACTGTTAGAAGAAAACATGCAATAGCAGTTATTCAGACCAGTGTTGTGACTGCGATTTAAATGTATTTATTTTCCATAAATTGAGGTCCAGTCCTGTTTTTTTTTTTTTTTTGGCCAAGCCGGCATGTTTGCTTTTTCTGGCTGAAAACCCACTGAACTCAGGCAGTCCACAAGGGCTGTGTTATAAGGTAATAAAAATGATCACTTAAGGGAAAAGTACAATCAAAGTCTAATTTTCACAGTTGTTTACTCAGATGAGGTCGATCAGCCAAGATGTGTCAAGTCCAAATTTTGTTTCTTAGTATACAACTGAAGCTACAAGGCCAACGTTGCTAAAAACACAACAGGTCAATAGTCTCCCAAATCCTTTCTGTGAGTACATCCTCAAAGCTTCTGTCAACACTATCAAACTGCATCTACCTCTTTATTAGAGTGGCGCAAACTCATCGATGTGGTTTAGACCACTGTATGACTTGTCAGTGAACCTTAAGAGAGTTAAATGTAATACGAGAATAATATAGACTACAGGCCATTTAAAACTTGTAGACTTCACAAAAAGTATAGCTTTCAAAATGCGATTTCAATATAAAATTTTCAATCTCCAAGCCTTGGCCTTAGCAGCATCTGCAGTAGCTTTGCCATGAAGTAATCAGATAAGGCTATACTGATTAACTATTGTTTGTAATGTGCAGTTACTACATCTTTGCAAATATAATAGTGGTCATAGTTGGGTTTCATTGCTGGGCACCAATACAGTTCTAATAAATAAGGTCAGTTGTAAGCTGAAACAGCCAATCACACATGAAGCTGTCACTCACCACCCCCGTCTCCCCGATGTGTTGACAGCAGACACAGCAGCATCTTTCATGGGCAGACATTAAAAAAGGCCTGCAGGCTATTGGCAGTAAGATGTGCAGTGGAGAAAAAAGGGCCGAATGTGGCCGAGAGTGCCAGAGAAAGGTCCTCTTTGTGCTGGCTAATCACTTGCTGTGCACATGCTTCGCTTTAACAGGCCGCAGACTCTTCATTTCCATAAGGCTCTGAGGCAGAGGAGTTCATAGCGAAGGACACAGGGACTGGCTTCACACTATATAACATTATACCTGCTGTGCTCACCAAACCACACTCATCCACACACGTTCATGTTTAGTTCGAAATTATCAAGATTTTCTGGAATGATTTCCATTACAAAGGCACCTGTCCTAATAAAAAAATGGCAAATTATCTCAATTCCTATTTGGGTACACTCTTACCAGCACCACACCTAAGGTTCGTAAGTGATTGGTTTGTATGTACAATAAAAGTAAAAATCTTACATTGGTATAATACTTTTACGTTATGTGGGTAATTGAGTTTTAAGATTTTTTTTTTTTCCCCAGACACAATTTTTTCTTCCACTGGATGGTACTTTAGGGAACTAAAAGTGATCCTTTTATTAAATTGCTTTGGTAGCTTAATTTTAAGAGTCTATAAGGTAGACATACTTGATGGAATGACCAGTGAGTATACAAAGGGTACAAGAAGTTTGAAGACACCTGCTCGTCCAGTGTTTCTTCTGATATCAAGGACATCAACAGGGAGTTTTTCCATCTTTGCTAAAGAAACAGTCCTCTTCTGGGAGCTTTACTCTAGATGCTTGAAAATTGCTGTGAGGTTGAGTATTAGTGAAGTCAGATACTGATGTTGGATGATTCATTGTGGATCACAAATGCCGGTCCAGCTCACCTGAAAGGTGTTGAATGATGCTCTATTACTACATTTCCACTGCTTAAGTGGGTCTCATTCTAGGATGCTCTGTGGAGATAATGCAAAGTGTGTATTCCCAGTTAAACATTTGTCAGCAATGGGTGCACATTAAAGTAGCTGAATCTACTAGAAAGGGACACTTTTGTGCATGCAATATATGGACAAAAGTATTGGGATGCCTGACCATTACATCAACAGGGACTTTAATGACACTGCATTCATACATAGACTTTAATATACCGTATAGTATAATACTGGTCCCTCCTTTGCAGCTATAACAGATTCTATTTTGGAGTGTTTCTGTGGGAATTTGTGCCCATTCATTCTGTAGAACATTTATGAGGTCAGGCACTGATGTTGGATGAG
>JBBPCZ010109317.1:0-28558 GCA_037974445.1 Brycinus macrolepidotus
CGGCTCCTCGGTGGAGATCGTCCAGAGCACCAAGTTCCTTGGTGTCCACATCACGGAGAACCTCACGTGGACCCTCATCACCAGCTCCATCACCAAGAAGGCCCAGCAGCGTCTGCAGTGTGAGGTGTAAATGTCTGTAACAGAGGGGAAAGAGACCCCGATGATCTTCTCGGCTGTCCTCACAATACTCTCTAGGGTCATGTGGTCAGAAACGTTGCAATTCCCATACCAGGCTGTGATGCAGCTACTGAGAATGCTCTCTATGGTCCCTCTGTAGAACATGGTGAGGATTGGGGGTGGAACGTGTGCTCTCCTCAGTCTCCACAGGAAGTAGAGACACTGCTGGGCTTTCTTGGTGATGGAGTTGGTGTTGAGGGTCCAAGTGAGATTCTCCGTGATGTGGACACTAAGGAACTTGGTGCTCTGGATGATCTCCACAGAGGAGCCGCTGATGCTCGGTGGGGAGTGATCACATTGTGCCCTCCTGAAGTCGACAACCATCTCCTTTGTTTTGTCCACATTTAGGGACAGGTTGTTGACTCTGCACCAGTCCGTCAGCCGTTGCACCTCCTCTCTGTATGCTGCCTCATCGTTCCCGCTCATCAAACTCACCACAGTTGTGTCAGCGGCAAACTTGATGATGTGATTATAGGCCATCAGTTGGGACAGAACCAGCTGATATTAATTAGCACTAAGTGGCAGGATTGCTTTCTAATTACCAATAGATTCAGTTTGTGTCATGACTTTACATGCCTTTTTGCACCTTCCTTTCTTCATGTGTTCAATACTTTTTCCCTGTGTCATTCCATTTTATTACACATAACTTAATTTATGGACATCTATGGTTTGATTTCTTTGCATGTGTGGATTGAATGGGTTGTTACCGACATCTGATGAGAATTTCATGTCAATAACACCTTTAGAAATATATTTTCTAAGAAAATTGGTGAAGTGTTCAATACTTATTTTACCCGCTGTACATGGTTAGTAATTCAAATATTAGCATTTTTTAATTTGTAGGTAACAGTTGGTATATGTAACATACAATGATTAAGTTAAAGATAAAGTATTAGATAGCAATTAAGTTGCTCTCTAAGTTGTTCTCTTTAAGAGCCTGTTTTATCCATCCATCCATCACCTGCTGCTTATCCGGGTATGGGTCTCGGTGGTAGCATCCTCAGCAGAAATGCCCAGACCTCTCTCTCCCCAGCCACCTCCACCAGCTCTTCCGGGGGAACACCGAGGCATTCCCAGGCCAGCCGAGAAATATAATCCCTCCAGCTTGTCCTGGGTCTGCCCCAGGCCTCCTCCCGGTGGGGTATGCCCTGAAAACCTCCCCCAGGAGGCATCCAGGGGGCATCCTCACGAGGTGCCCGAACAGCTTCAACTGGCTTCTTTCGACATGGAGGAGCAGTGGCTCTACTCTGAGTCCCTCCCGAATGTCTGCACTTCTCACTTCATCTCTAAGGGAGAGCCCAGCCACCTTGCAGAGAAAACTCATTTTGGACGCTTGTAACCGCAATCTTATTCTTTCAGTCACTATCCAGAACTCCTGACCATAGGTGAGGATGGGGACGAAGATGGACCAGTAAATCAAGAGCTTTGCCTTATGACTCAGCTCTCTTCACCATAACAAACCGGTTAAGTGTCCGTAGAACTGCAGACGTCACCCCAATCTGTCTGTCCAGCTCACAATCCCCTCTACCCTCACTCATGAACCAGACTCCTCCACTTGACGTAGAAACTTCCCCTGACCTGAAGTGGGCAATTCACCCGTTTCCGGCTGAGTACCACGGCCTCAGACTTGGAGGTGCTAATACTGGAGATTGCTGATTGATGAAGCCAACAGGACCACATCATCCTCAAAAAGTGGTGACACAATTCTGAGGCCTCCCAACCGGACAGCGTCTGCCCCCTGGCTGCGCCTAGATATCCTGTTCATAAAATTTACCGGAGACAAAGGGCAGCCCTGGTGGAGTCCCACATGCACTGGGAACATGTCTGACTTACTGCTGGCAATGCGAACTAGACTCCTGCTCTGTTCATACAGGGACTTAATGGCCCTCAATAGAGGGCCCTGAACCCTATACTCCTAAAGCACCCCCCACAGAGCACCGCGAGGGACATGGTAGGCCTTCTCCAGGTCCACAAAGCACATGTAGACCGGTTGGGCAAACTCCCATGCACCCTCCAGCACCCTTGTGAGGGTGAAGAGCTGGTCCATTGTTCCTCCTGAATCCAAGGTTCGACTATCAACCGGATTCTCCTCTCCAGTACCCTGGCACAGACTTTCCCAGGGAGACTGAGAAGTGTGATTCCCCTATAATTGGAGAACACTCTCCGGTTCCCTTTTTTGAACAAGGGGACCACCACCCCGCTTTGCCAGTCCAGAGGCACTGTCCCAGACCTCCACACAATGTTGAACATGCGTATCAGCCAAGACAGCCCGACAACATTGAGAGCCTTCAGGTACTCAAGGTGAATCTCATCCACCCCCAGGGCCTGGCTGCCAAGGAGCTGTTTAACCACCTCAGCAACCTCAGCCCCTGTGATGGGCAAGTTCACCCCAGCTTCCTCAGGCTATGTGCCCTCCTTGAAGATTGTAGTGGCAGGACTAGTCATTCCTCCCAATCCCCCCCTTCCAGGCCACACTGTCATTGCCCATGTGAGCGTTGAAGTCTCCCAGCAAAACCTGTCCCACTTCAGGACTCCAAGAAGGCTGGGTATCCCAGACTGTCAGTCGGCACATAAGCGCAAATGACAGTCAGAGACCTTTCCCCGACCTGGAGGTGCAGCGAAATGACCCACTCGTTCACTGGGGTAAACTCCGATGTTAATGCGCTGAGCTGGGGGGCCACCAGTAGCCCCACCCCTGCCCAGCACCACTCACCCATGGCAATTCCAAAAAAGAAGAATGTCCAACCCCTGTCCAGGAGATTGGTTCCAGAACCCATGCATTGAGGTGAGCTGGACTGTATCTAGCCGATATCTCTCAACCTTGCACACAAGCTCAGGCTCCTTCCCCACCAGAGAGGTGACATTCCATGTCCCAAAAGCCAGTTTTGTCAGCCAGGAATCAGTCCGCCAGGGCCTTCACCTTTGGCCGCCACCCGAACCACAATGCACCGGACCCTTAAGGCTCCTCCTGCAGATGGTGGGCCCGCATGAGGATGGTTCCATTTTGCTCTTTCAGGCTAGGCCTGGCAGGGCCCCACGGACAAAGGCCCGGCCACCAGGCATTCGCCTATGAGCCCCTCCCCCAGACCTGGCTCCAGAGTGGGGCCCCAGTATCCCTAGTCCTGTCAAGGGTAACGGGAACCCTTCCACCACGTTAAGGTGGTGATTCATGGAGGAGTCTGTTTTAACAAAGTTTAATTTATTAATACTGTATTATTACTATTAATAATACTGTAGTAGTACTAGTACTTTCTGATTGAAAAATAGGTGTGTATGAGCATTGTATGTTTGCTACAAATGTGTGGATTTGTGGTCTTTCTGCAGACTGGAACACTGTGGTATTACAAATGAAGGCTTTGCTGCTCTGATTGTAGCTCTGAAATCAAACCCATCACATCTAAGAGAGTTGAATCTGAACCATAGTAAACCAGATAATTCGGGAGTGAAGGAGCTTTCTGGTCTACTGGAGGATCCACTTTGCAAACTTGAGAAACTACAGTGAGTTTTTTTCATAAATACGTAACACCCCGAACAATACAGAAAATCTGGAATAGTACAATTAAATCAACATGCAACATGCTGAACGTTTTTGTTTTTGTCCTTCTCTTCAGGCTGTGTAACTGCAGTATTAGAGAGAAAGGGTGTGCTGCTATTGCTAAAGCTCTGAAAACAAACCCTTCACTCCTGAGAGAGCTAAATCTGAACTGGAATAAAATAGGAGACTCAGGAGTGAAGGAGCTCTCTGATTTACTGGAGAATTCACACTGTAAATTGGAGAAACTGCAGTGAGTCTTGCTGTCCTGACTCTAACCTTTCCATATCCTCCCATGTCTTCTCCCTAGTCATGTAATTGTATGAAATTGCTGGTGTACAGTTCTGACATACTATTTGAAATAGTACCATGTAGTTTGGAGAAAAGTTTCAGTTGTCTGGTGTTCTGTCAGAAATGGGAGGTAACAAGGAAGGATAAATGCATGAGAACACAAAATGGATTTTTAGACAATTTGTTAACTATTTATACATTAATTTGTGTGTGAGACAAAGATAATGGTTATAAAGATTTTGTACTGCCTATGTAGGTTGAGTTGTAAGAGTTTTTTTCTTTCTCTTTACAGGCTAGAATGTTGCAGTATTAGAGATGAAGGATGTGCTGCTTTGGTGAAAGCTCTGAAATCAAATACCTCACATGTCCGAGAGCTTAATCTGAACTATAATCAACCAGGAGAGTTAGGAGTGAAGGAGCTCTCTGATCTACTAGAAGATCCAAATTGTAAATTTGAGAAACTACAGTGAGTTTTTCACTTTGTGCCTCACTACTTTAAACACACAAACAATATCTTAACAAGCACAGTAAGTCAACCAGATCTAAAAGTTTCACAATTTTTCTCAGCAGCTTCTGTGACCCATTATACCTGGAAGAGCTGAAACTAAACAGCAATAAATTAGGAGATGCAGGAGTCCAGCTCCTCTCTGATCTACTAGAGGATCCACAATGCAAACTGAAAAAAATACAGTAAGTGGCTTACTCTTTTGCTGAGTCAACTAAGTTCATTTATACAGACTATACCATTTAAGGCATTTCACCCAATACATATTTTTACTTCTAGGGAATAATTGATGAAAACCAAAATGAACAAATATATAACAAATATTTTTCCTGATTACAGGGAATATATTTTATAACTCCATTTAATAAACACGTGAAACTTATCTTTGTTCCTATTTTAACATCTCATGAATACCATTCTCTTCATCTATATTCTTCTTCTATCTTGTTCTATGTTCTGTTCCCCATGATGAAAATTTTACTCTGCATTTCCTCCACTTCTGTGACTGCACCCAAGAAAACAAGGGGGTCTGACCTTCTAGCACACTGCAAAAATCATTCAGAACTCCAGCCCAAGTATCTCAGGGTTCCCTTCCTCTTTTCTTTTTTACCATTTTACAGTAAGGTGCGCTCTGCACATGCAAAATAAATTATAAACCATGGCAAAAGACCTCATCACCCCGATGCTGTCATCATGTCACCGTGCATGTTACATGATGTTACCAAATCAACGGCAATGCTGCATGATGATATCACCATGCTGGTATGCATGCAGTGTGATTAATAGTGCTGAACCTAGCTAGCTTCCAATTTTAATAGTGCTACCTTGCATTGCCTATTGAATGAAATAATGGGTATCTGCAATCTACCCATTCACTATGCAAACTAAATACTATCCATTAAGCCAAACTGAAACTATATGGAGTCAGTATGGATTTAGCTAAAAATATCATCACTAAACAACCCTGCCACATCTGTCTGTGCATTCTCTTTGTTTCTTAGCCTCATGTGTCTCTCCAAGAGTTGTAACCAAACTGGATGTCATGGCCCCTGCTACGGGAAGGAGGGCACAGATGCAGGAGTGAACTAACACAAAGCTTTAATCCAGAAAAGAGGTCCAGAGAAATGTAAACAGTCACTTTCACTTAATAAGGTCTGGAGAGTGCTTATACAGGACCTCATTTTCTCAGACTGGCCAGGAAAGCACTAGGAGATCACTCCTTCACTAAGACTACTCGGGAAGTGAGTTTCACTTCTTCACAGAAGGAGTGAGGAAATCAGGAAGCTCCGCTATGTGCGTTTGGCAAACAGGGAGATGTCCGAGCCTGAGAGTGATGCAAGTTATTCTTCTTTCTGGGAGGAAAGAGAGAGAGAGAGACAGACAAAACGTCCCTTAGGAGGGACGTAGAGGAGCATGCCGTGCTCCGGGCTTCCAGCAGTGAGGTGCAGGTCTTTCAGAGAAGCCCACCGCTTAGGGAAGACAATCAGATGTAAACTAGAACTAATAATCACACAAGGGGAAAATACCTGAGCTAATAAGCGGGCGCCGCACCCAAACATAAACAGACCTGCACATGGAGTGGAGGGGCGTGCTGGAGAACTCGGCTCAGAACATGGGCGACTGGGACCTCTGGAGGCATGGTGGAGGCAGAGCAGACGTGACATTCGACCTTAAATTCTACAGGCTGCAATAGCATGTTATATATTGATATAATTGGAAAAATCAGCCTTTCTTGCATTCACTCTTGGTTGAACTGCATTAAGTAAACTCATGTCACTAGCTCCATCTGGTTGAATAATTTACTTGCTTTTATTGTTTTTTTTATATGATTTATTTGTTAGAATGTCCTACAGTTATACTGTCATTGCATTACTCCCTTAATTTCTGCACAGCACTCCTTTTTTCTCCTCCTCTTCTCCAATCCCTTCCTTTATTCCTCCCATTCTTTTTCTAGAAACTGTTAGATACTAGAAAATGTCCCTTAAATCTTATTTAAAGTTTAATGTCCCTGGTCATACACATGAAGATTGTAATTTGTAGTCTTGATTTTGTGTATATGTGCATATTTGACAGTGCACTGTTCTAAAATACCATCATTTCTTTTCTAGGCTGGGTGACTGTAATCTCACAGGGGAAAGCTGTATAGTTCTGGCCTCAGCTCTCAGCTCAAACTTCTCAAATTTGTCTCAGCTGACACTGAGTTACAATAAATTGCAGGATTCTGGAGTGAAGTGTCTCTCTGCTGGACTGGAGAACCCACAATGCAAACTGGAGATATTGAAGTGAGACAATAATAGCATCATAACTCTCAATAGATTATCAAAAATATGTAGCTTATTTATAAATATTAACATTCTAGAGAACTTCAGTTGATTCTTAACAGTGTCATGATTAGGGTTGAGTTTTAGGCTGTGGTTAATGATGGAGTTAGCGCCAGGTTGTAGGGAAAATAAAAGCAGATTGAGCAGATATTTTCTTTAATGTCAGGTATATGTAATATACGCATATACAAAGCACTAACAAAGGATAATCCAAATTAAGCATTACCTAGAAACATACAGGTTATTTCTGTAATTTTGAACAGTAGTGTATTTCTATTCAGTTATTCCAGCCATTGTATGTTTCTTATGTGTATGTTTTGCATGAAAAATTACATGGTTCTAATACATTTTATTCTTTCCCCTCCAGTTTGGAGAGTTGTAATCTCACAGACAAAAGCTGTGTAGCTCTGGCCTCAGCTCTCAGCTCAAAGTTCTCTAGTCTGAAAAATCTAAAACTGTCTTATAATCAGCTACGGGATTCAGGAGTGAAGCTGCTCTCTGCTGGTTTGGAGAGTCCACATTGTAAACTGGAGAAACTGAAGTGAGGTTGCTTTCTCTTACAGTAGATCCAAACCCATTTAACCCATACATATATGTATGCTGAGAGCAGTGACTGTTTAGCATACAAGGCAGTGAGAACACAACATTGTGGATAGACCAAGCATGTCACGCTGCAGTGGTGATTTTTTGAGCGTTTTTCTCTGAAATGTCTTTGAAAATAAAATACAGTATATTTTTGATGCTCTTGTATGATACAGCGCAGGAAAGACAAACAAAAATATAAAAGCATCTTTATTAGGGCTGTCTGTATTTGTGAAAAGTTAGTGTTCTGATATCATTTCTCTCCCAGTCTGACTGACTGCAGTCTCACAGAAAAGAGCTGTGCAGTTCTGGCCTCAGTTCTCTGCTTGAAGTTCACAAGTCTGAAAGAACTGGACATCTGTGACAATGAAGTAGATGATTCAGGAGTGAAGCTGCTCTCTGCTGCTCTGAAAAATCCATGTTGTAAATTGGAGATATTGTTGTAAGACTACAATTTTCTGACAGTGGATATTGTGTGTATGTGTGTGTGTGTGTTGGCTCTTAAATATAATTTTTCTTCCAGGCTGGTGCAATGTGGTCTAACAGATGAATGCTGTGCAGCTCTGGCCTCAGTTCTCAGCTCAAACTCTTCAAGTCTTAGGAAACTTAACCTGAGTGCTAATTATTTAGAGGATTCAGGAGTGAAGCTGCTTTCAGCAGGACTGGAGAATCCACACTGTAAACTTGAAGAACTGTGGTAAAATCATTGCTTTCTTATTGTGGAAGTAGATCACGTACGCACACCCACACACACTTTTATTTATTTGTGTGTTTTGTTTATTTCATGTGTATGAAGGAGTTTTTTTCAAGAAGAGGTCTTCTCCTTTTTTGCAGGCTATCATATTGTTTTTTTACAAAGGAAGGCTGTGCTGCACTGGTTTTAGCACTAACAGCAAACCCTTCACACCTAAGAGGTCTGAGTCTGAGCCACAATAATATAACTGACTCAGGAGTGAAGCTGCTCTCTGTTTTACTGGAGGATCCTCACTGTAAACTGGAGGAA
Organism: Brycinus macrolepidotus; assembly: GCA_037974445.1. Classification (NCBI taxonomy): domain Eukaryota; kingdom Metazoa; phylum Chordata; class Actinopteri; order Characiformes; family Alestidae; genus Brycinus; species Brycinus macrolepidotus. The sequence continues at coordinate 8,412 of JBBPCZ010109317.1, forward strand.
TTACAGTGAGTTAGAGAAACAGTTTCCACTCTCTCTCTCTCTCTCTCTCTCTCTCTCTCTTTTTTTTTTTTTTTTTTTTACAGGCAGACCGGACCATTATAGGTGTTTTTGCTATATTTAATGAGCACCGGGCCTTAGAAATAATTACATTATTAAATAAATCAGTCTCATGTGTACATATATTGTTCTCCTAACTACAAACAATGCATTCACTAATTTCTAACTGAATAAAATTGTTCTGAAGGTAGCAAATGAGAATTTCTTTATACAGATATTGGCAGAAAACAAGATTGGATTAAAAATTGGTGGAAAATGGTACTTTTTCTATTATTGCTGCAAAATAAGTTATTAAAGAGTAACATTCTGCTTGGGTTTTTGCCTTCTTATGTTCTGTCTTTTCCCCTGTTTTCATGTCTGTCTCTGTTTACAGTTGCCATGTGTCTATCTGCTATGTGAGTTTGTTGTTATTTTGATGTCAGTCTCCACCCTAGTCACGCCTCCTCCTTAATGTTTCCACCTGTCTTGTTCGTGTCTCCTCCCCTGCCCATATGTTCTCCTTTCCTTGGTCAGTATATATACCCCCCGTGTTTCAGTCTGTGCTGGTGGATTCTTCATAAAACCTCTTGTTAAATCTCTGATGTCTCTAGATGTCCCACTTTGCTTGTGTCTTTGACAATCTTGTTAAAAAGAGCTTGCCCTTTTGTTGTGTTCTGTTTACACTTAGTGTCTGCCAATTTTGTGTCTTCATTAAATCTGTATATATCTTTTTTGTAGCCCCTGTAAGTTTTGTTTGTGTATGGATTTTTTTTCTTGTCTCGCACCTCCCTGCAATCTATAACCATTACATAAAGGGTCTGTTTGCTTTAGTAATTAACATGTTGGTTACATTTAATTTTTATATAGGTTATTTTTAAATTAATTTAAATTAGAAGCCAACAAGAAACGAAAGGATGGATTAATCTAGAAAAATATACTTTCCTCTTTTAAAAAATATGTTCACTAGCCGATTCATAGTGTATGAATAGTGAATTCACATAATTTTTTCCATATATATTCTGTTCATCCTGACCAAGCATTCCAAATGATGCCTGTAAATGTTAACAATTTTTTTCCAAGTCCTCTCTAGGCACCTTGGCACATCTAAACATGCATTGTGGCAGTGTTTCAGTGCCTTTGGCAAATTTGCAAGAACTTTCCTTCTCTCTTAGAAAAAGAACTTTCTTTATGCTGAATTATGTTCTTACTCTGAGAGAACTCAACACATACTTCAACAAGTATTAAATGGCTTATTTTGTTTTGGATAGGACACTGCCAAGTTTCATCAGTGATGAAATCAGGCATCAGTATCAGTCATTTCTAACAGTTCTCATGTGCTTTACAGTTGTGATTTTGAGCGATTGTGTATATGTGTTTGAGATACTGTTCTGAAATATAATTTCTCTTCTAGACTGTACAACTGTAATCTCACAGAGAAATGCTGTGCAGTTCTAGCCACAGCTCTCAGCTCAAACTTCTCAAGTTTGAGACAGCTGGACCTAGGAAAGAGTAAACTACAGGATGCAGGAGTGAAGCTGCTCTCTGCTGGACTGACGAATCCAAATTGTAAACTGGAGACACTAAGGTGAGATCTTTTAATATACTACCTGAAAAGTGTAAAGTAAAGTGACCGTTCTGTCATACGTGAACACACCACAGCACACAGTGTGAACAGTATGAAATTCTGTGAAGTAGCGGGCAGCCAGGAACACAGAGCCCGGGGAGCAGTGTGCAGGGACCTTGCTCAAGGGAGAACCCACGACTTTCTGATCACAGGGCAAACGCCCTAACCACTAAGCCACCATCTGCCCCAAAGTGTGGGGATAGTACCTTGCTCAAAGGTACCTCAGTGATGGCGCTAGCAGTGTTGGGATTCAAACCCAACACTGCTAGTGTTGCAGGGGCAACACCCTAACCACTAGGCCACCCAACTGCCCCAAAAGTAAAGTGGCCCCTTATAGTCATGTGTGAACACACCACAGCACACAGAGTGAACAGTGTGAAATCCTTTCTCTGCATTTAACCCATTAACCAAGTGAAGCAGGGAGCTGCCACCAATGAGGGGCGCCTGGGGAGCAGTGTGTGGGGACGGTACCTTGCTCAAGGGAACCTTAGAGGTGCCACTAGCAGTCCAGGGATGTGGACTGTGAAGCCATACTTTACAATTTTGTACAAATTACTTAAAGCTAGCTAACTCTATAGCCAAACAAATACAGACACTTCCACAATTCTAGCTGATATAGTTAATGGGTAATTGTGTTAGATTGCCAGCTAGCATTAGCCTTAGATACTTAGCTACATCTGCCGCACAGTTTAGAATGAATTGCAGAATTACTTGTCTAGTGGATCTAGAGCCAAGTGTCTATGTTCTTCACCTCTCAGCTCTCTCCAGCATTGCAAATGTACAATGATGCTCATTCTTGTATTTGCAGTTTGTTTGTGGTTGTGTGTGTGTCAATTCTGATATAATTCTTATCTAGGCTGCGAAGAGGTCATCTTACAGTGGAAAGCTGTGCAGTTCTGGCCTCAGCTCTCAGCTCAAACTCAAGTCTGAGAGAGCTGGACCTGAGTATGAATGATCTGCAGGATTCAGGAATAAAGCTGCTCACTGCTGCACTGGAGAACCCAAACAGTAAACTGGAGTCACTAAAGTAAGATCATCTTTCTCAAACTGTGGATGCATGACTTTGTGTGTGCTTACATAAACAGAGTAGGTAAGGGGATCTAACAGCTGAAATCTTTTCTCATATTCAGGCATGTTGGTTGCTTGTAGTTCTTCCTTTCCTACAGCATCAGTCATTACATGTTCCCAGTCAGCTATATCTTTTTCAGTTCAGTTATTAACTAACAGCTTACTTGTGAGTAAACTCATCAATACAGAAGTCTCAAATTATAAAGAGGCACATGGCCCTGTTCAGATTCCAGCAGGTGTTTGTTGTTTATTTTTTGTCTCCTCTCTCTTCTTTGCTCTTTATCTTGATGTAAGTAATCTCACTCCAAACTCCTCTGTTGCTCACAATTTCCATGACTTCCATGATTTTCTTTCTTTAGGCTGGAAAACTGCAGTTTTACTGAGGAAGGTTGTGCTGCTGTGGTTTCAGCTGTGAAATCAAGTCCCTTACACCTGAAAGAGCTGAATCTGAACTTTAATAAACCAGGAGAGTCAGTGGTGAAGGAGCTCTCTGGTTTACTGGAGGATCCACACTGTAAACTGGAGAAACTACAGTAAGTCACTAGATTACTTTTTACACACATGGTATGATTAAATGTACTGTTTGTTGTTTACATTCTGTATCATGTAAAAATTAACGTGCAAATCTCCTGTATAAATGCTATCTGCTTTACACTCATACATTTATACCCCAATTAATTCTGGCTTTCTTGTACTCACACACACATTCACACATACAAACTTGGGATAAGCAATATGCATAGTAGAGAATAACAGCAGAACATTAAAACAAAACAAAATAGTAAACAGAATGTTAAATAAAAGAAATTGAAATAAACTGTTTACTATCCTTAAGTAAAAAGTATCGTAATGAAAAGAAAAAGGTATCCTTATACAGTTACACATAAATTACACATTATTTAAAATACTAGAATCTACCTCACCATTTTTAAGTCCTTTAATCTTGAGATGTTTAAGAAAGTCTGTGGTGTTTAATTTAATTTTGCAGAACATTTAAAGACTGTGTTCTCTTGATCATATGACTGTATGTTCTGTATATGCTTGAGCATTCTTATCTTTTTTCTTACAGTGTTAGGCCATATCTTACCTAAAAGAGAATTTCAGGTAGGCTGTTTTCAGAGAACTGCGAGGGGAAAAATTGATTTGCCATCATTCTATCATTTTCAGTAGTAAAAATAAAAAAATATTGTCTTCACTGTTTTTTTGGACATTAAACAAAGAAACATTCCACATGCCACTGATGTAAAGAGCCTGTATCTCTTTTGTAACATTTCCCAGAGCTGTCTGTGTAACTTGTATATATGAATTATGCCACATTTTGAAATATTTCCCTTTTCAGAGCCTGATACACAGAGTGGAATGAGGAGAGACATTTTCCAGAAGAAAATCATACACACAAGCATTTTTTGATCTATTATCACCAGAGCAAATGCAAAGTTAAACAACAGAATGGAAATACATCAAAATTCTGTTGAAGTAGAATTCCCACTAGTAGTTCCCACTCACTAACCCAGCTTACTGGATCTGATTATTTCCAGAACTGAAGGACTGCATGTTTTTGCATGAATACAATGCCATTATTGGAAATACTGTGGATGGTGAACTGCCTTGTTCTGTCATGGTAATGTTTACTTTGTGTTTACGCATGGTCTATGTAGTGTTCTATCATGGTCTGCACTTAGAATTTATCTTTGTAAAAATCTGCATAAATTAAGAAAGTATCAAGAAAAATTGATGCTGAAGAACAAAAGCAATTTTGTTCCTAAATTTCTGAGTTTTATTTAGTTAAAGTCTCTTCTAAGTCTTGTCTTTTCCATTTAAACCCTTACACCTTTTTCCGGCATTTTTATTTTTATCTTGAATTTGATTAAAGCAACATGGTGTTTTGCTGAGCTTCTAAAAACCTCTTTGCCTCAGTGTTTGACCCTAGACTATTTGATTTTCTGTTTTGAAACTGTGCAACAATAAAATCATTTTAATTAAGCACATGTACCCTGTGTGAATCACTATAGGCCTCTTTTGTGTAGCACTTTCTGTCCTAAATTAAGCCACTTAAGGAGCATGTGCAACAAAAAAAGTTTACAGTATGTTGCACTGAAACTCATGCTGGATGTCACAGTGGATTATTGCTTAAATATACTGCTTTTGCCAAATTTATAGATATAGTAAAGTGGCATTTGGCAGACGCCCTTATCCAGAGTTATTTACAGTCATTAGTTACACGGACAGTCCCCTAGGGGACACTGAGGGTTAAGTGTCTTGCTCAAGAACATAGTGGTAGAAAGTGGTGAACCTGCGACTTTGTGGTCAGCGAGTTCACAGGCAAATGTTTTACCCACTAGGCTACTACCACGCTCATAGATGTTGCAAGAATAAATGCTCTGACCTCACTACTGAGTTCACTCTTGAAAAAAGAAGAATATTAGCCCATAGGGCTGATACAAAAAGTAACACTTTAAAGTGTTCTCTCTTAATGACTGAAATTCTCAGTGTCACATCAATCACATTTTAGGGGACATCAAATTCTCAGAATAGGCTGCAGAGGGTAAAATAAAAATGCAAATGTATATCCTACAGAGTGTAAACATTTTAGTTTTTCACAAGATTCAAAATTCTTTATGTGTCACATACACAGTTACACAAGCACAACATGTAGTGAAATGCATTTAGACACGTTTTACCACCAGGTTTAGCAATCACTTTCTGAAGTACTTTCTGGTTTAGTTCAGAATGTGGATGAGATCCCCAGAGAGTCAAATTTCCCACAACAGAAAAAGGAAGCTAGCTGGGACATCAGCTTAATACACTGTTCTTACAGCAAGAAGCAAAAAGGACATGGGCACATCAGTCACATGGCACAATGCAGAGAAAAGCAAAATGGGCTGGCAGTGATTTTTCAACACAAGGGGCAACTGGCCTCCTCTATTATCAGCACTCTGCTCCTGCTAGACTTTCCTCAGTTCATTATCAGTAATCTAAAAGCCTGTTCCACGAGTTCAGCAAAGGAGGTGCTATCATGAGAAATACAGAATCATTCCATCTGTTGCAACTTGTAAAAAACCCAGGCGGGACTTCCTCCTGATCTGGCACAAACTGGTTTGAAGTGGAAGTGAAATCAACAACAGCATTTGTGTTGTCAGCAGAACATCATGACACTTTTTTCAGAGAAATCATAGAGGTTAATGCTAAAGTCTGAGCGATTCCAACTTTGCTTAGAGGATGGAAGCTCCGACTCCAGGCTCCACTGCTCATGTCGTGAACATTACATCCCAGACAGGAGGAACCGCCTGTGCTCCTGTGATTGATGGAAATAATATTCATGGCTCGCTGACAGTTATAAACAACATATATGGAGGTAAGGGATGTCCTGTTGCAAGCTGATTGATCTGTTTGACTGATTGAACATTATATAGCTATACAATTATACAGATCAAATGCATAAATATAAAAACATTTAAATCAGCAACAGCTGAGTTTTTCCTTGAAGGCTTTTTACGTATTTGCTTAGTATTAGAATACACAGTTTGTACTAAGAAACTTCTCATTTTAAAAGCTCCAGAGGTTTCTGGATCTGGCAGCCGCACAGCTCATGATGGAGGCTCTCCTGGTGCTCCCACAGAAGGTACAGTATTAAATATCACAGATTTTTAATTACTCACTGTTTTTAATTGGGTTTACAGCTCTCTTTTGAGCAACTTTAATTGCAGCAAACTTACATCTACAGGGAATGCATGTGGCTAAGTAGATATTATACCAGACCAGATATTATATAAAAAGATGCTGATAAAGCCCTAGAATCCACAGCAGAATTCTGACTACACAACAAAAAGAAATGTTATTGTTGTTAACATAATGCTAATGGTAATCAAACAGTTTCATTCCTAAAGCATGTTTTTTCAGCTCTAGTGTTCACTGAGGTTTAATGTTTCAGTCCCTTGCCCAGTTTTAATACTGCAAAAAAAGTCAAAAGTTCACACTTCTTTTTAAACAACACTTAGTTATATTAACAAAACCACTTATTATAAACTTTATTTATTATCACATTATTAAAAACAAAATATGAAAATAGTTGCATTGCAAGCTGAATTTTATTTGTTTGTTTGTTTGTTTGTTTATAGATATTTACTCCATTTACCTCTCCTGCCAGTTTGGTCATTGCTAATTCCTACCAGCAGGGTTAGTCTCAGTACCCAGTTCAGGTTTTGAGAAGGAGTGTAGTGATGAGTGAGGGTTGAGTGCCTCCTCAGGTGTCTCACTGGAACTGTGAATCTGCAGAACTAATCACTGTACTGTCTCTCTGAGCATGAGGAACTGATATCATGGAGCCACAAGGGATGGCTTGAGATGGAATAATGATGGGGGATATTTATCAAATAAAATTCTGACCAAAAAAATAAAAGAAACAGGCAAACCAACAAAGGAAAGAGAAACCGGGCAGGTTGAAAGAAATGGGGAATACCTCCCCCAGGTGGCCACATGGAGTTCTACAGCCTGAGATTTATTTATTTATTTATTGGTTTATTTGTTTTCAACAAGCACAACTTAAACTGTAATGTTACCCTGACTGAGATTTAGTACTGTAAATGTTTTAAAATTTTTACCTCCATTATATATACATTGCTAATGGTTTGTTTATTAATATAGAATGTCAAACAACCATAGAGGTGACATATAAAAACTTTCTGAAATTCTAATCTAAAACCTAACTTTTAAATGTTAAAATATTTTTGCTATTTGCCTTTCAGAACTGGTCTTGTTTGAACACAGCCATAGATCCAAACTACAAAAGAAATTTGAAAGTTTTAAGGAAGTAACCTCACATCAAGGGACCTCAATACCTCTGAACGAGATCTACACAGAGCTCTACATCACAGAAGGTGGGAGTGGAGAGGTCAATAATGAACATGAAGTGAGAAAAATTGAAACAATGTTCAGGAAACACACAGCACAGGAGACGCCCATCAAATGCAATGACATCTTCAAACCCTTACCTGGACAAGACAAAGTAATCAGAACTGTGCTGACAAGAGGAGTTGCTGGAATTGGAAAAACAGTCTCCGTGCAGAAGTTCATCCTGGACTGGGCTGAAGGGAAAGCCAATCAGGATATCGCCTTAATATTTCCTCTTCCTTTTAGGGAACTGAATTTGATGATGCACAGAAAGCTCAGTTTGATGGATCTCCTTAGTTTCTTCTTTTCACAAAATAATGCATTTCCATCAGTAGACAGCAATCCCTACAAACTTCTTTTGATATTTGACGGTCTGGATGAATGTCGACTTCCTCTAGATTTCCAGAACAATGAGAGATTGTTTGATGTAACAGAATCAGCCTCAGTTGATGTGCTACTGACAAACCTCATTTGTGGAAATCTGCTTCCTTTTGCTCTCCTCTGGATAACCACTCGACCAGCAGCAGCTAGTCAGATCCCTCCTGAGTATGTTGACCAGATAACTGAAGTACGAGGGTTTACTGACCCTCAGAAAGAAGAGTACTTCAGAAAAAGATTCAGTGATCAGAGCCTTGCTGAAAGAATCATCACACACATAAAGACCTCAAGAAGCCTCTACATCATGTGCCACATACCAGTCTTCTGTTGGATTTCAACCATAGTTCTAAAGAGGATGTTGGGTGAAGCTGAGAGTGGAAACATCCCCAAGACTCTGACTCAAATGTTCACACATTTCCTGATCTTTCAGATTAAACACAAGGCTCACAAATACTATGAAAAATGTGACACTGACTTTCAGCAAACCAGAGAGACTATTCTTGCCCTCGGAAAACTGGCTTTCCAACAGCTGGAAAAAGGCAACCTAATCTTCTATGAGGAAGACCTGAGAGGTTGTGGCATTGATGTCCGAGAAGTGTCGGTGTACTCTGGAGTTTGCACTGAGATCTTCAGGGAGGACTTTATGCTGCACCTGGGGAAGGTTTTCAGCTTTGTGCATCTGAGTGTTCAGGAATTTCTGGCTGCTTTATTTGCCTTCATTTCCTTCATCTCTGACAACAGAAATGTGCTGCTGCAGCAAGGAAAAGGAATTTTTGGTTTCTTTACAAAAACAACCATTTCACATTTCCTCAAAGGTGCAGTGGACAAGGCTTTACAGAGTAAGAATGGACATCTCGATCTTTTTCTCCGCTTCCTTCTGGGACTTTCTCTGGAATCCAACCAGACTATCTTAAAAGGTCTACTGCCACACACAGAAAGTAACTCTTGTGGCAAAGAGGAAACAGTACAGTACATCAAGGAAAAGATAAGGGATAATCCTTTTCCAGAGAAATTCATAAATCTGTTCCACTGTTTGAATGAACTGAATGATTATTCTCTAGTGCAGGAAGTACAAAGGTATCTGAATCGAGGATGTGGTGGTCGTCTCAGTGGAGTTAACCTCTCTCCTGCACAGTGGTCGGCCCTGGTGTTTGTGTTACTGAACTCTGAAGCAGAGCTAGATGAGTTCAACCTGAGTGAATATGACTCATCAGAGGAATGTCTTCTGAAACTGATGCCAGTGGTCAAAGCATCCAAAAAAGTCATGTAAGTATTTTATTTAAATATGTTGCAGTACTGTTTGCTATTTTTCACTTTATCCTATTAAAATACATATGATGTTAATAATGGTATCTATTTGTATCTTTAGATGTAATCGCTAGGGAATATAAGTACGATTAAACAACAATAAAAACCCTTGAGAAAAGAATTAACAAACAACATTAGCATAATGTATAAATTATCCTATCCATAAAATGACAATATGGCACTGCAGTGTGCAAATGCATATGCACTATGTGTATAATGAGTTAGCAAGATGAGACCCAGCAACTTAAAGGGATTCAGTATTAGACACACACCTCTTCTGCCTGCTCAAGATTGCATCAGTTTTATCAGTATTCTAATTTTTTGCCAAAGACTTATTTGTTTTTCCAAAGGTTTCATTATTTTCCTTATCTTTGAATATGCTTTATGTGGTGTAGTCTGCTGTTTATAAATCGGTTGATGCATATGTGATTGACTATTATTTGAATAGTTACATAAATATCACTCATGATGATGATAAGGAAGTGAATAATGCTATGCATATGTATGATAACAGTCTTCTGCATAATTTCTGTTCCAGGTTGTGTGAGTGTAATCTCACAGAGAAAAGCTGTGCATCTCTGGCCTCAGTTCTCAGCTCAGATTCTGCAAATCTGAGCGAACTGAACCTGAGTAAGAATGAACTGCACGGTTCAAAAGTGAAGCTGCTCTCTACTGGGCTAGAGAGTCTACTCTGTAAACTTCAGATACTGAGGTGGGCTTCTCACCTTCTCTCAGACCTATTAACAGTTGAGTTACACATCCGTAGTAGGGAAATTTGCACATCAGAATTTAAATGTCATAGTATCAGTATTTATCTATGAATCATTGCTTAGACAGATGATTACACAGGGTAGAACTTTATAAAATTTAGTCTCAGTTATTCATTATTCAAACTGTGAATATTTTTTGTGCAGTATCAAAATTATTTGGACAAAGAGAAGTTATTTTTATAAAATATGGAAACACAGAAATGTGTTCAATAAATAAGAAGCATTGGGGCTCCCAAGTGGTGCAACTGTCTAAGTGTTGACCCTATCATCATGAGAGTTTGGTCCCTGGTGGTGCTGCAACTATGCATGGGTGCAAGTGCAAGAAGGCACTTTGAAACTTTAAAACATAGTATAAAGAGATCATATTGGATTGAATAAAATGATGTAAATAGAAGATTTTATTAGAGTTAATTAAATTCTTGCCTAATTACTTTTTTTTCTTTTAAACTCAAAATCCCTTTTCACATGTTTTAAGCCTACACCACACTGCATGTTCCCTTGCCAATGTGGTGGATTGAAAGGGAAAACATGATAAGTATTTGTTAGTTTGTGCATGAGTGTGAGTAAATAGTTTTTTTAAAAACTATTTCTCCTCACAGGTTGTGCTACTGCAGTATTACAGAGGAAGGCTGTGGTCTTTTAGTTAAAGCTCTGAAATCAAATCCCTCACACCTGAGAGAGTTGGATCTGAGCTACAATAAAATAGGAAGGTCAGGAGTGAAGGAGCTGTCTTTCCTACTGAAGGATCCCCATTGTAAACTGGAAAAACTACTGTAAGTTACTGGCATGCCCACTGATATATGCTCCCAATTATGGATTGGCTGTGGCATAGCTACTGTTTGAGGCCACAGTCTCCTGGAGTTGAAAACTTTGTCAATTATGTTACTCAGAAGCCCCTGAAATGACTTTTTGTTAGCTTAACAAATAATTTGAAACGTGGTATTAAATGATAATTTTAGGCAATTCAACTCAATATACCTCGCATAAAACACTTAAAATGCTTAATACATAAATTGTAGGAAAACTAAAAAAGTTAAATAGTTATCTAACAAAACAATTATGTACTTCTTACATTTTATTATGTAATATTTTTATCTGATGTTCAGTGGCTCCTGAGTGGTGCAGCTAACTAAGAATCCACCCATATTTCCAGAGATCAAGGGGACAGCAGTATGATCAGTATGATCTGTACTGAGGCTGTGGTTTATGGAATGAAGACCAACTTGTGTTACATATATGCTTCAAATCTGAGATCTTTTCAGTAAGCTCAACAGGCTAATGGAAGCTACTGAAAAAGATAATACAGCACTTGGTGGGGGATTTTTAAATATGCCTCATATTCTACATTGAAAAGAACAAAATATTTTAATAATCTTCTAAAGGCAAGGCTTGCAACAAACCAGCTCATCAATGAATTTTGGTCAGAGGACATTCAGGGTTAACAAATCCGCCTGAATGTCTTTTCACATTACCATATGTTAGAACAAGTTACTTTTTAGAATCCAGAAGCATGATTAAGTCAACCACTGATAGTAGGATAGAGTAAAAGACAACCCAACTGTGGATCTTTGTGTACACTGCAAAAAAAGTAGAGAAATTCTATTGCAAATGAGATGTAAATGCTTATATTAAAGAAAAAAGAAACTCTTCCAGTGGGGTAAGCATTATTTGCTTAATAAGCTAAATAAGAAAATCAGTTAATGGGAAAAAAGACATAATCTTAAACTGTCTTGAGTTTTAGTAGCTAAGATTTTGGTTTTGCAGTGAAATATGAAAATTTCATAAGGACAAGCGTTTCATGTTTTTGAGAGAGATCGGGGTTTATGGTATTTTATAATGTTGCTGGTTGTATTGTCTTATTTCTGTGTGTTGAATGGTTAAAAATGTTCAAAATACATTGTTTGCGTAGCTGTACATTCCTCATTTTCATCCGTGTGTGTTTTGTTTGAGCTGTAAGTGTGAGGTGTTTTTCTTCCCTCTGCAGGCTGGAAGGCTGCAGTTTAACAGAAGAAGGCTTTGCTGCTCTGATTTGCTCCAAAGCTATAAATTCACACCTGAGAGAACTAAATCTGAATGACAATAAACCAGGGGATTCAGGAGCAAAGGAGCTTTCTGATCTACTCAAGGATCCACACTGTAAACTGGAGAAACTATGGTGAATTACTGCCTTAATTTCCTTTTTGTTTGATGTAATTGAAGTAAATTTTCTTATTTGGTAAATAAGAAAACAGACCCTCCCAAAAAATAAATTTTTAATGTCACATTTATTGGCACTCCTAGAAAGTCTTACAAATGAAATGTAACTGAAGCATGTTTCCATTATGTTTTACTTTTAAATGACTGAATATTAACTTATGTCCACCTAAATGTTTGGGAACTCTTTAGTGATAATCCATTACTAGCTGTTTCACTGTTGCATAATTAATTAACAATAAAATAACAATATGGTCCGGTTTAAAACCAGAATAAGAGTAGAAATTAATATTTGGAGCTTTGTGTGGTTCAACGTTTGGTGCAAAACAATACCACAAAATATGTTAAGTTGTTTGAGATTGCAGTGTTTGATATCAGCATTCTTCTCCAAGGCTATGCAACTGTAATCTCACAGAGGAAAGCTGTGAAGCTCTGGCTGCAGCGCTTAACTCAAGCTCCTCAAGTCTCAGAGAACTGAACCTGAGTGGCAATAAACTGCAGGATTTAGGAGTGAAATTGCTGGCTGCTGGACTGGAGAAGCCAAATTGCAAACTGGAGATGCTGGGGTCAGAATTTTGATTATGAATGTCACAAATCACACGAACATATGCAATGTTTATGGGCAGAAGCATTCTAAAAATGTGTGTGGGGGTATGTAGAGAGTGTGCATGTGAGAGTGAAAGAAAGTGTAAATGTTGATTATGATATTTGCTTAGGTCGTTCATGTTACTCTTTATTTTTCTCCTTCTCTCTGCAGGCTGGAAGATTGCAGTATTACAGATAAAGGCTGTGCTGCTCTCATAACAGCTCTAACATCAAACCCCTCACACCTGAGAGAACTGAATTTGAACTCAAATATTCCTGGAGAATCAGGAGTGAAGGAGCTCTCTGATCTAATACAGGATCCACACTGTAAGATTGAGAAAATACAGTAAGTTAATGACTTACGCATTACACCTTTTATGTGATGTCAAAATCATTTCAGTAAATTGTTCATGAAGTTGGTGTAAAAGTCATGAACTTGTGAAATGTATTAACCTTAAAAGATTTATTTTCAAGCAGAGTATCAAGCTTTTGACTTTCTGTCCTTATATAATAAATGAATATTCAGGATAGATAATAAGTTTTAGAATCACAACTGAAAAAAGTTGGTAGTTGCAGCTCTGAATATTATACATCATTATATTCTACTATATATAATATTATACAATATTATTCGCCGTCCTCGTTACATTCATAGAGGCTCCGGTAGAAAGTTCATTTTCTACAACCAGCCAAGCTGCTCTGTTACCAACATCCCAACTATTTGGTCATCCGCCGTACGTCTGATGCGTCATCAGAGCACCGTCTCTCCAGCTACCATCAATACTGGAAGTATCGCGAGATCTCTGCACTCCAGCATGGGAAACACCAGAGTCATTGAGAGAAACATCGTGAGATCCCCGCATCCCTGGCTGGATATATTTCATGGAGTGGACTCTAGGCAGCGCGGAGTGGATTTTAATGTTTTGCGACCTGTACAGAGATTTACTCCACAGTCATTGGTCAAATTTGAACTGTTCAACACTCAATCCATCAGCAATTAATCCACATTGATTGAAGAACACATCAGGGAGAAAGGACTTGACTTCATGTGTCTGACAGAAACCTGGCACCAGCCAGAGGTTTACTCTGCCTTAAATGAAGCCTGTCCACCTGGCTACAGTTGTTTGGAAGCAGCTCGCAGCACTGGGCATGGTGGTGGCCTAGGTCTCATCCACTGTCAGGACCTGGGATTGTTCCCTATCTCAATACCTGCAACATCTTCCTGTGAGTGCCTTGCATTTAAATGTAAGCCCCCCTTTCCCATGACTGTTCTCCTTATCTACTGACCCCCAAAACCCAACTCTGCTTTCATCCCGGAGATGTTTGATCTCCTCACAACACTTTGCACTACCTCTGCCAATATCATAATCCTAGGACATGTAAGTTTTCATGTTGACACCCCCACATCTTATCCCGCTGCTGATTTCCTTCAGCTGCTAGATTCCCTCAACTTACAACAGCATGTTGATGTCCCCACACATTACAGGGGTCACATTCTCGACCTGGCCATCTCAAACTCTGTCCCCATCAGTAAACTACAGGTATATGATCTTGGTGTTTCAGATCACAAGGTAGTGTCAATGGAGCTGCCCTTTCTTTCCCCCCACACAAAACTAAAGCAACAGATCCATTTCAGAAATCTGAAGAACATCAGTGTAGATGCCCTGGGCCTGGACCTTCAACTTCTTTCCTCTGACCCTACCAACTCCCTCTCTGTTGCTGACCTCGTGGATTTTTACAACCAGTCCCTGAGCAGTCTCCTGGACTTCCACTAACATCCAGGTCCATCTCATTCTCACGCTCAGCACCCTGGTACGCCTGCGAGCTGTGAAAAATGAAGGCGGCTGGGCGTGCCCTTGAGTGGCGGCTCAAGGCCTCTGGGCTGACTGTTCACAAACAGGCTTATAGGGAACACAAGAGGGCGTATGAAGAAGCTCTGAGGGTTGCATGGTCCAGGTTTTATTCCACCATCATCAACAACAGCCCCAGGAACTCCAAAAAACTTTTTTCAACTATAAATCACCTTCTCAAACCCCCTTCACCCTCCTACTCTGAGGCCACCGAGGAGAGGTGTAATATGCAAATACTATTTTCAAAACAAAAAGTTGATAACATCCGCTCACACCTCTCCACTATGGTTATCCTGCCTTTCCCAACTGTTGACCCACCGTCGGAGATTGTCCATCCCCTTTGCTCCTTCTCTGCTGTCACACAGGAAGAGGTGGAGGACATCATTAGAAAAATGAAACTGTTTACCAGTGACCTTGATCCTTTCCCCTCAGCCTTGCTGAAGGCCAACATCTCTGCCGTCTCTCCACTCATCACCAAGATCATAAACCATCCCCTCCTGGCTGGCCATATTCCATCTGCATTAAAAACTGCAATCAACAGACCTCTACTGAAAAAACCTACTCTGGATTCAGAATTTTTCTCCAACTATAGGCCCATCTCCAATCTTCCATTTCTTTCTAAAGTTCTGGAAAAAACAGTCACAGCCCAACTTCATGATCACCTCAAACTGAATAATCTGTTTGAAAAGTTTCAGACTGGTTTCTGCCCTGGCCATAGTACCAAAACAGCTTTGGTCAGGGTCACCAACAACCTTCAAATGACAGCAGATACTGGTTCCCCTTTTCTACTCATCCTCCTGGACATGATAGCTGCCTTTGACACAATAGACCACAACATCCTCCTTCACCGTCTGCAATACACCATTGGACTCTCAGGAAAAGCCCACAATTGGTTCACATCATACCTGACCGGCAGAACTGAGCATGTCGTCCTGGGCAGCGCAAAATCCAACACCCACAATGTCACCTGTGGTGTCCCTCAGGGTTCTGTGCTAGGCCCCACCCTTTTTTCCATCTACATGCTCCCCCCTCGGCAATGACATTAGCAGACATGGTATATCCTTCCATTGTTATGCTGATGACACTCAGCTGTATCTCAGGTCTACCCCCACCTCTTCTACTACTCCTCTGCCAACATCTACATTGACCACCTGCCTGGAGGAGATAGAGGTGTGGATGAAGCTCAACTTCCTTCAGCTGAACAGATCAAAAACAGAAGCCATCCTAGTTGGCACACCACACCATCTCTGCTCTTCCACCATCACCAGTATCACTTTCTCTGGCCAAAACATCCCCCTGTCCACATCTGTCACCAATTTGGGTGTTAAAATGGACTCTCAACTCACTTTCGACACCCATATCACCCACCTCTGTAAGACATCATTTTACTACCTTAAGAACATCACCAAACTCTGCTCAACACTCACCCTGGCAGATGCAGAGAAGCTTGTCCACGCCTTTGTCTCCTCCAGGCTGGATTACTGTAGTGCACTCCTCATCAGGATCCCTGGCAAGAGCATCCAGAGACTGCAGTATATTCAAAACAGCACTGCCAGGGTCCTGATGAGGGTGTGCAAGCATGACCACATCACCCCCATCCTGAAAACCCTCCACTGGCTCCCTGTCCCACTCAGGATAGAATACAAGGTCTCACTCCTCACCCATCAGTGGATTCACGGACATGCCCCCCTTTATCTACAGGAACTCCTCAACCCCCATACCTCTTCACGCACCCTCTGTTCTGTAAATATAAACAAGTCCCCAGAACCAAGCTCCACAGCATGGGTGATAGATCTTTTTCATTTGTGGCCCCGAGGCTGTGGAATGCCCTCCCTGACTACATGAGTGCCCCACAGTCTGTCTATTTATGTTTTTAAACAAAACATAAAAACTCATCTTTTTAGAAAGCATTTTATAGATTTTCTTGTTTCTTTTACTCTGTAGCACTTTGAGATTGCTAAAATATAAAGTGCAATACAAATAAAATTATTATTATTATTATTACATCATGGTGTAACCTTCTCCCTGTCTTTTCCCCTCTGCCATTGTTTATATCCACCCTGTTCCATGAGCCTTCGTTGTTGTTTACCCCGCCATGTCAGGTTAAACTTGTTGTTTTCATGTCAGTCTCCACCCTAGTCTTGCTCCTTTGTCATCCTCAGTCCATGTATTTCCCATTCTCTAGTCAGTATATACTGTATACCCTGTGTTTCAGTCTGTGTTTGTTGATTCTCTGTTTTTCTTTGTGTTTATTGACATATATTTGCTCGGTGATTTGCCACTGTGTTCTGCCTGTGTATCTCTGTTTGTTTTTTGTTCTCCGAACATCTCTGTGCAATACTGGGCCATCTTTTGTAATCTCTGATCTGCTATAGTTCCACCTTGTCTTTTTTTGTCACAGTTTTGTTGAATGCAATCTGATTTCCCTTTAAAGTTTTTTAGTTACAAGGAACTACTCTAACATAGTGTAGTGGGTCAATGCCCCATATAACATATTGTGTCTAGGCGCATATGTTGGGATCTTATAAAAAGAAGAAAACATTTTATTTGTTTACCTGGAGGTCCGTCAGATTCAGATCAAACCCAAATACCGATGATTTTACTTCGGCTACTAACCGACCTAGTATTTTCTGTAGTTTTTGTCTGTGTGTTTGTGTGATGAAGAAGTGATGTGACATATCACCTTTTCTCTCCCAGGCTATGTGACTGTAGTCTCACTGATACAAGCTGTGAAATCCTGGCCTCAGCTCTCAGATCAAACTCCTCAAGTCTGAGAGAGCTGGATTTAAGTTACAATTCACTACAGGATGCAGGAGTGAACCTGCTCTCTGCTGGAATCATGAATCAACACTGTAAACTAGAGACAATAAGGTGAGAATTTGTCATCAAAATGCATGCATAATTTTGATTGTTTGTGTATTGGGGCTTTTCTCTGCTGGGCTTTATTTTCATTTATGACATGGAACAGGACAGTAAATATATACAGTAAAGTCACCGACTCACTTCTATCAAAAACAGATCTGACTCTTTCTCACATTCTTGCATTCATCCTGTATTTATTCTTGTCTCCTCAACCTAAATTTTAGTCTGTTTAGTTTATTCTGGTGTGATCATTTGCATGTTTATGTATGAATGAAGAGACATAGATAGAGAATGTGAACTGCGTGACAGTGGTTAGACTGTCCTTCAGGACAGCAGCATGCCACATTACTGCACATTATAATTATAGATAACACATTAATGGCCAGCTTATCAACTACTAAACTATAAGTAAGCAATTAATAATCATTAATAATGTATTACTGAATTAGAAATTGAACTGTGTGTGTGTGTGTGTGTGTGTGTGTGTGTGTGTGTGTGTGTAAATGGCAATAATTTTTCTCCTCTGCAGGCTTGAACGCTGCAATATTACAGAAAGAGGCTGTGTTGCTCTGATTGAAGCTCTGAAATCAAATCCCTTATCACACCTGAGAGAAATAAACCTAAATCACAATGAGTCAGGAAAGTCAGGAGTGAAGCTGCTCTCTGATCTGCTGGAGGATCCAAACTGTAAACTGGAGAAGCTACTGTAAGTTACTGACTTATTTGACATACTTCAAACCCATCTGTGTGTGTTTTAAAATTTAGAAAATTTTCTTACAATTTATGTCTAAGTGAATGACATTTACACATACACACACATACACACACGCATGCACATGCAGATACACTGTATACATTTATTGTATAACAAGTTTTGTAATTTTGTTACTTGTCAATTTTTGACTTCCATTCCCTCACATTGGCTGCTGCTCTTAGATTAATCTTTCAATACACCCTTGTCTACTGCCATGATAAACAGGATGTATTATCTATGCATAAAGACACCTCACATGAAAACACTTTAGGGAAGCTTAACAATGAATGAACTATTACTTTGTATTCCTAGACAAATCATTTGTAAGCAAATTCATGTGTTATCAATGGGTAGCTGGTGGCCTAGTGGTTAAGGTGTTGGCCCTGCAATCAGAAGGTTCGGGGTTTGAATCCCAACTGCTAGTGTCACCGCTGAGATACCCTTGCGCAAGGTACCATCCCCACACACTGCTTCCTGGGCGCCCCTCATTGGCGGCAGCCCCTTGCTTCAGTTGGTGAATGGGTTAAATGCAGAGAAAGAATTTCACACTGTGTGACTGTAAGGGTTAATAAATTAAAATTATTCATTAGATGTGTCATTAGGTCTTACATAAATTAGACCTTATTTAATCTATTGACTGTTTGCATTTAACTGTACATATACGTCATATATTCGTCACATGAAATGTTACAGAATTTGAAATGACTACTCTATTTTGTTGTAATTCTGGGATAGCTTTTTTACAGGAACGTATTGCCTTGTGGCTCTAGTGTTAATGCTTGTAACATTAAGTTTTACAGGCATTAAACAATTCATTGCCATTTTGTTTTGCCACTTTGCTTTGAGATTGGTATAGTATTTTGTGTTAAAAACATGTTCATTTGTTTACCCTCAGTACTTTTGTGACTTGTGATTTGGAAACCCACAGGATCATCGTTTTGTAGCTTGCAATATTTAGCTACTCTTTAACAGTGGACATGAATTTTAAATTTCTTAAAGAGATGTGGAGTTTTATGTCCAGATGTTCAAGATAGATAAAATAAATTAATGAATTATAAGAATGAATAATATGGACTTGGTTTTGAAAGGTTTTTTCTGAGATGTGAACTGGGACTCAGTGAAAAGCAGAAAAAAAACAAGGGGCAGAGTGATTATACAACATTATACAACATTAATTGCTGTCACTTCTCTCCACTCACTGATGGAAAGAAAAAAACAGGACAATAAAATGTTATCATTGTTTGAAATGTTATCATTGTTTAAAACAGCTACTCTTCTTTTATATGACCAAAATGCTGTACACTATTACTGCAGGGAGTTTGTTGGTCTGTATCTTCACTGAGCTGTAAGAGGTTTTCTCCTTTTCTCAGCATGCTGGGATTATGCACTTTTAGAGAGGATGGCTGCGTATCTCAGGCCTCAGCTCAGAAACAGCTGAGAAATCCAGATCCAGATCCGAACTACAAGAAACCAAGAGATTCTGGAGCAAAGGGGGGGCCTCATCTACTGGAGGATCTACACCGTAACCTGGAGAACCGACAGTGAGTTACTCACTATATATTCATAGATAATCATAAGATCATTTTACTTAACAATTTCCCCAACAGGTTATGTGACCTTTCACAATCCAGAGAGCTGAATCTAAACTTTAAAAAAGTAGAAGATTCAGGACTGAAGCTTCTCTCTGGCCATCTGCTGGACCCAAACTGCAAAGTGGAAAAACTTCTGTAAGTTACTGACATATTGTCTTCGCACACACACACACACACACACACAAACACACACACAGACACACACACACACACACACACACACACACACACACACAC